>CATKUP010000689.1:0-91000 GCA_949786385.1 Onychomys leucogaster
AAAACGAACTGTGTTTCTTACTCATACGGACCATATCTAGTTAAACTCTGCTTGTAAAACTGTAACAAACCACAGCATCTCTTACATAGATGCTCTTTAGTTTATAGTGGAATACGTTTTGGGTTCGTGAACTGTGTAAATTCATTTGAGCCAAAAAATCACAGGGATTTCCGGAAATGAACTCTTGCTTGTAGGAAGACACAGAGCCTTTGGTTTAACTCCGTTTGTGAAGGGAAATTCAGACCAGTGTTCTCATCCATGAAACACCATCTGTTTTAACGCAAGAAGCATCCTCTTATGTCCAGAGTCTGCAATACAGCAAGAAATATGAGCATGTCCAGAAATAAAGAACTGTGTACCCTACTCATAACGACCATATCTAGTTGAACTCTGCTTGTGAAACTGTAACAAACCACAGCATCTCTTACAAAGATGCTCTTTAGTTTATAGTGAAAAACGTGTTGGGTTCGTGAACTGGGTAAATTCATTTGAGCCGAAAAATCACTGGGTTTTCCGGAAATGAACTCTTGCTTGTAGGAAGACACAGAGCCTTTGTTTTAACTCCGTTTGTGAAGGGAAATTCAGACCTGTGTTCTCATCCATGAAACATACTCTGTTTTAACACAAGAAGATTGCTCTTCTTTCCAGCATCTCCAATACAAGAAGAAACATGAGCATGCCCAGAAAAAACGAAGTGTGTTTCTTACTCATATGGACCATATCTAGTTAAACTCTGCTTGTAAAACTGTAACAAACAACAGCATCTCTTACATAGATGCCCTTTAGTTTATAGTGAAAAATATGTGGGGTTCGTGAACTGGGTAAATTCTTTTGAGCCGAAAAATCACTGGGTTTTCCGGAAATAAACTCTTGCTTTTAGGAAGACAGAGAGCCTTTGCTTTAACTCCGTTTGTGAAGGGAAATTCAGACCCGTGTTCTCATGCACGAAACATACTATGTTTTAGCGCAAGAAGCATGCTCTTCTTTCCAGCATCTCAAATACAGCAAGAAACATGAGCATGCCCAGAAAAAACGAAGTGTGTTTCTTACTCATACGGACCATATCTAGTTAAACTCTGCTTGTGAAACTGTAACAAACCACAGCACCTCTTACATAGAGGCTCTTTAGCTTATAGTGAAAAATGTGTTGGGTTCGTGAACTGGGTAAATTCATTTCAGCCGAAAAATCACTGGGGTTTTCGGAAATGAACTCTTGCTTGTAGGAAGACACAGAGCCTTTGTTTTAACTCCGTTTGTGAAGGGAAAATCAGACTAGTGTTCTCATCCATGAAACCTACTCTGTTTTAACGCAAGAAGCATGCTCTTATTTCCAGCATCTCCCATACAGCTAGAAACATGAGCATGCCCAGAATATATGAACTGTGTTTCTTACTCATACGGACCATATCTAGTTAAACTCTGCTTGTGAAACTGTAACAAACCACAGCATCTCTTACATAGATGCCCTTAGGTTTATAGTGAAAATCGTGTTGGGTGCGTGAACTGTGTAAATTCATTTTAGCCGAAAAATCACTGGGATTTTCGGAAATGAACTCTTGCTTGTAGGAAGACACAGAGCCTTTCGTTTAACTCAGTTTGTGAAGGGAAATTCAGACCAGTGTTCTCATGCATGAAACTCACTCTGTTTTAACGCAAAGAGCATGCTCTTCTTTCCAGAGTCTCTAATACAGCAAGAAACATGAGCATGCCAAGAAAAATAGAACTGTGTTTCCTATGAATACTGACCATATCTAGTTGAACTCTGCTTGTGAAACTGTAACAAACCACAGCATCTCTTACATAGATGCCCTTTAGTTTATAGTGAAAATCGTGTTGGGTTCTTGAATTGTGTAAATTCACTTTAGCCGAAAAATCATTGGGTTTTCAGGAAATGAACTCTTGCTTGAAGGAAACAACAGAGACTTTGGTTTAACTCCGTTTGTGAAGGGAAATTCAGACTAGTGTTCTCATCCATGAAACATCCTCTGTTTTAACACAAGAAGCATCCTCTTCTGTCCAGAGTTGCAATACAGCAAGAAATATGAGCATGTCCCGAAAAAAAGAACTGTGTTTCTTACTCATACGGACCATATCTAGTTGAACTCTGCTTGTGAAACTGCAACAAACCACAGCATCTCTTACATAGATGCTCTTTAGTTTATAGTGAAAATCGTGTTGGGTGCATGAACTGGGTAAATTCATTTGAGCCGAAAAATCACTGGGATTTCCGGAAATGAACTCTTGCTTGTAAGAAGAAACCGAGCCTTTGGTTTAACTCCGTTTGTGAAGGGAAATTCAGACCAGTGTTCTCATCCATGAAACACCCTCTGTTTTAACGCAAGAAGCATCCTCTTCTGTCCAGAGTCGGCAATACAGCAAGAAATATGAGCATGTCCAGAAAAAAAGAACTGTGTATCCTACTCATAAGGACCATATCTAGTTGAACTCTGCTTGTGAAACTGTAACAAACCACAGCATCTCTTACAAAGATGCTCTTTAGTTTATAGTGAAAAACGTGTTGGCTTCGTGAACTGTGTAAATTCATTTTAGCCGAAAAATCACTGGGTTTTCCGGAAATGAACTCTTGCTTGTAGGAAGACACAGAGCCTTTGGTTTAACTCCGTTTTTGAAGGGAAATTCAGACCAGTGTTCTCATCCATGAAACATACTCTGTTTTAACGCAAGAAGCATGCTCTTCTTTCCAGCATGTCCAATACAGCAAGAAACATCAGCATGCCCAGAATATATGAACTGTGTTTTTTACACATACGGACCATATCTAGTTAAACTCTGCTTATGAAACTGTAACAAACCACAGCATCTCTTACATAGATGCTCTTTAGTTTATAGTGAAAAACGTGTTGGGTTCGTGAACTGGGTAAATTCATTTGAGCCGAAAAATCACTGGGTTTTCCGGAAATGAACTCTTGCTTGTAGGAAGACACAGAGCCTTTGTTTTAACTCCGTTTGTGAAGGGAAATTCAGACCTGTGTTCTCATCCATGAAACATACTCTGTTTTAACACAAGAAGATTGCTCTTCTTTCCAGCATCTCCAATACAAGAAGAAACATGAGCATGCCCAGAAAAAACGAAGTGTGTTTCTTACTCATATGGACCATATCTAGTTAAACTCTGCTTGTGAAACTGTAACAAGCCACAGCATCTCTTACATAGATGCTCTTTAGTTTATAGTGAAAAACCTGTTGGGTTCTTGAACTGGGTAAATTCATTTGAACCAAAAAATCACTGGGTTTTCCGGAAATGAATTCTTGCTTGTAGGAAGACACAGAGACTTTGGTTTAACTCCGTTTGTGAAGGGAAATTCAGACCAGTGTTCTCATCCATGAAACACACTGTGTTTTAACGCAAAGAGCATGCTCTTCTTTCCAGAGTCTCTAATACAGCAAGAAATATGAGCATGCCCAGAAAAAAAGAACTGTGTTTCCTACGAATACTGACCATATCTATTTGAACTCTGCTTATCAAACTGTAAGAAACCACAGCATCTCTTACATAGATTCTCTTTAGTTTATAGTGAAAAACATGTTGGGTTCTTGAATTGTGTAAATTCATTTTAGCCGAAAAATCACTGGGTTTTCAGGAAATGAACTCTTGCTTGAAGGAAGACACAGAGAATTTGGTTTAACTCCGTTTGTGAAGGGAAATTCAGACCAGTGTTCTCATCCATGAAACATCCTCTGTTTTAACGCAAGAAGCATCCTCTTCTGTCCAGAGTTGCAATAGAGCAGGAAATAATAGCATGTCCATAAAAAAGAAGTGTATTTCCTACTCATACGGACCATATCTAGTTGAACTCTGCTTGTGAAACTGTAACAAACCACAAAATCTCTTACATAGATTCCCTTCAGTTTATAGTGAAAAACGTGTGGTGTTCGTGAACTGGGTAATTTCATTTGAGCGGAAAAATCACTTGGTTTTCCGGAAATGAACTCTTGCTTGTAGGAAGACACAGAGCCTTTGGTTTAACTCTGTTTGTGAAGGGAAATTCAGACCAGTGTTCTCATCCATGAAACATACTCTGTTTTAACACAAGAAGCATGCTCTTCTTTCCAGCATGTCCAATACAGCAAGAAACATAAGCATGCCCAGAAAAAACGAAGTGTGTTTCTTACTCATACGGACCATATCTAGTTAAACTCTGCTTGTGAAACTGTAACAAACCACAGCATCTCTTACATAGATGCCCTTTAGTTTATAGTGAAAAACGTGTGGGGTTCGTGAACTGTGTAAATTTATTTGAGCCGAAAAATCACTGGGTTTTCCGGAAATGAACTCTTGCTTGTAGGAAGACACAGAGCCTTTGGTTTAACTCCGTTTGTGAAGGGAAATTCAGACCAGTGTTCTCATCCATGAAACATACTCTGTTTTAACGCAAGAAGCATTCTCTTCTTTCCAGCATCTCCAATACAGCAAGAAACATGGGCATGCCCAGAAAAAACGAACTGTGTTTCTTACTCATACGGACCATATCTAGTTAAACACTGCTTGTGAAACTGTAACAAACCACAGCATCTCTTACATAGATGCTCTTTAGTTTATAGTGAAAAACGTGTGGGGTTCGTGAACTGGGTAAATTCATTTGAGCCGAAAAATCACTGGGTTTTCCGGAAATGAACTCTTGCTTGTAGGAAGACATAGAGACTTTGGTTTAACTCCGTTTGTGAAGATAATTCAGACCAGTGTTCTCATCCATGAAACATACTCTGTTTTAACGCAAGAAGCATGCTCTTCTTTCCAGCATCTCCAATACAGCAAGAAACATCAGCATGCCCAGAATATATGAACTGTGTTTTTTACACATACGGACCATATCTAGTTAAACTCTGCTTATGAAACTGTAACAAACCACAGCATCTCTTACATAGATGCTCTTTAGTTTATAGTGGAAAACGTTTTGGGTTCGTGAACTGTGTAAATTCATTTGAGCCAAAAAATCACAGGGATTTCCGGAAATGAACTCTTGCTTGTAGGAAGACACAGAGCCTTTGGTTTAATTCCGTTTGTGAAGGGAAATTCAGACCAGTGTTCTCATCCATGAAACACCATCTGTTTTAACACAAGAAGCATCCTCTTCTGTCCAGAGTTGCAAAACAGCAAGAAATATGAGCATGTCCATAAAAAAAGAACTGTATTTCCTACTCATTGGGGCCACATCTAGTTGAACTCTGCTTGTGCAACTGTAACAAACCACAGAATCTCTTACATAGATGCTCTTTAGTTTATAGTGAAAAACGTGTGGGGTTCGTGAACTGGGTAAATTCATTTGAGCCAAAAAATCACTGGGTTGTCCGGAAATGAACTCTTGCTTGTAGGAAGACACAGAGCCTTTGCTTTAACTCCGTTTGTGAAGGGAAATTCAGACCCGTGTTCTCATGCACGAAACATACTATGTTTTAGCGCAAGAAGCATGCTCTTCTTTCCAGCATCTCAAATACAGCAAGAAACATGAGCATGCCCAGAAAAAACGAAGTGTGTTTCTTACTCATACGGACCATATCTAGTTAAACTCTGCTTGTGAAACTGTAACAAACAACAGCACCTCTTACATAGAGGCTCTTTAGTTTATAGTGAAAAATGTGTTGGGTTCGTGAACTGGGTAAATTCATTTCAGCCGAAAAATCACTGGGGTTTTCGGAAATGAACTCTTGCTTGTAGGAAGACACAGAGCCTTTGTTTTAACTCCGTTTGTGAAGGGAAAATCAGACTAGTGTTCTCATCCATGAAACATACTCTGTTTTAACGCAAGAAGCATGCTCTTATTTCCAGCATCTCCCATACAGCTAGAAACATGAGCATGCCCAGAATATATGAACTGTGTTTCTTACTCATACGGACCATATCTAGTTAAACTCTGCTTGTGAAACTGTAACAAACCACAGCATCTCTTACATAGATGCCCTTAGTTTTATAGTGAAAATCGTGTTGGGTGCGTGAACTGTGTAAATTCATTTTAGCCGAAAAATCACTGGGATTTCCGGAAATGAACTCTTGCTTGTAGGAAGACACAGAGCCTTTGGTTTAACTCCGTTTTTGAAGGGAAATTCAGACCAGTGTTCTCATCCATGAAACATACTCTGTTTTAACGCAAGAAGCATGCTCTTCTTTCCAGCATGTCCAATACAGCAAGAAACATCAGCATGCCCAGAATATATGAACTGTGTTTTTTACACATACGGACCATATCTAGTTAAACTCTGCTTATGAAACTGTAACAAACCACAGCATCTCTTACATAGATGCTCTTTAGTTTATAGTGAAAAACGTGTTGGGTTCGTGAACTGGGTAAATTCATTTGAGCCGAAAAATCACTGGGTTTTCCGGAAATGAACTCTTGCTTGTAGGAAGACACAGAGCCTTTGTTTTAACTCCGTTTGTGAAGGGAAATTCAGACCTGTGTTCTCATCCATGAAACATACTCTGTTTTAACACAAGAAGATTGCTCTTCTTTCCAGCATCTCCAATACAAGAAGAAACATGAGCATGCCCAGAAAAAACGAAGTGTGTTTCTTACTCATATGGACCATATCTAGTTAAACTCTGCTTGTGAAACTGTAACAAGCCACAGCATCTCTTACATAGATGCTCTTTAGTTTATAGTGAAAAACCTGTTGGGTTCTTGAACTGGGTAAATTCATTTGAACCAAAAAATCACTGGGTTTTCCGGAAATGAATTCTTGCTTGTAGGAAGACACAGAGACTTTGGTTTAACTCCGTTTGTGAAGGGAAATTCAGACCAGTGTTCTCATCCATGAAACACACTGTGTTTTAACGCAAAGAGCATGCTCTTCTTTCCAGAGTCTCTAATACAGCAAGAAATATGAGCATGCCCAGAAAAAAAGAACTGTGTTTCCTACGAATACTGACCATATCTATTTGAACTCTGCTTATCAAACTGTAAGAAACCACAGCATCTCTTACATAGATTCTCTTTAGTTTATAGTGAAAAACATGTTGGGTTCTTGAATTGTGTAAATTCATTTTAGCCGAAAAATCACTGGGTTTTCAGGAAATGAACTCTTGCTTGAAGGAAGACACAGAGAATTTGGTTTAACTCCGTTTGTGAAGGGAAATTCAGACCAGTGTTCTCATCCATGAAACATCCTCTGTTTTAACGCAAGAAGCATCCTCTTCTGTCCAGAGTTGCAATAGAGCAGGAAATAATAGCATGTCCATAAAAAAGAAGTGTATTTCCTACTCATACGGACCATATCTAGTTGAACTCTGCTTGTGAAACTGTAACAAACCACAAAATCTCTTACATAGATTCCCTTCAGTTTATAGTGAAAAACGTGTGGTGTTCGTGAACTGGGTAATTTCATTTGAGCGGAAAAATCACTTGGTTTTCCGGAAATGAACTCTTGCTTGTAGGAAGACACAGAGCCTTTGGTTTAACTCTGTTTGTGAAGGGAAATTCAGACCAGTGTTCTCATCCATGAAACATATTCTGTTTTAACACAAGAAGCATGCTCTTCTTTCCAGCATGTCCAATACAGCAAGAAACATAAGCATGCCCAGAAAAAACGAAGTGTGTTTCTTACTCATACGGACCATATCTAGTTAAACTCTGCTTGTGAAACTGTAACAAACCACAGCATCTCTTACATAGATGCCCTTTAGTTTATAGTGAAAAACGTGTGGGGTTCGTGAACTGTGTAAATTTATTTGAGCCGAAAAATCACTGGGTTTTCCGGAAATGAACTCTTGCTTGTAGGAAGACACAGAGCCTTTGGTTTAACTCCGTTTGTGAAGGGAAATTCAGACCAGTGTTCTCATCCATGAAACATACTCTGTTTTAACGCAAGAAGCATTCTCTTCTTTCCAGCATCTCCAATACAGCAAGAAACATGGGCATGCCCAGAAAAAACGAACTGTGTTTCTTACTCATACGGACCATATCTAGTTAAACACTGCTTGTGAAACTGTAACAAACCACAGCATCTCTTACATAGATGCTCTTTAGTTTATAGTGAAAAACGTGTGGGGTTCGTGAACTGGGTAAATTCATTTGAGCCGAAAAATCACTGGGTTTTCCGGAAATGAACTCTTGCTTGTAGGAAGACATAGAGACTTTGGTTTAACTCCGTTTGTGAAGATAATTCAGACCAGTGTTCTCATCCATGAAACATACTCTGTTTTAACGCAAGAAGCATGCTCTTCTTTCCAGCATCTCCAATACAGCAAGAAACATCAGCATGCCCAGAATATATGAACTGTGTTTTTTACACATACGGACCATATCTAGTTAAACTCTGCTTATGAAACTGTAACAAACCACAGCATCTCTTACATAGATGCTCTTTAGTTTATAGTGGAAAACGTTTTGGGTTCGTGAACTGTGTAAATTCATTTGAGCCAAAAAATCACAGGGATTTCCGGAAATGAACTCTTGCTTGTAGGAAGACACAGAGCCTTTGGTTTAATTCCGTTTGTGAAGGGAAATTCAGACCAGTGTTCTCATCCATGAAACACCATCTGTTTTAACACAAGAAGCATCCTCTTCTGTCCAGAGTTGCAAAACAGCAAGAAATATGAGCATGTCCATAAAAAAAGAACTGTATTTCCTACTCATTGGGGCCACATCTAGTTGAACTCTGCTTGTGCAACTGTAACAAACCACAGAATCTCTTACATAGATGCTCTTTAGTTTATAGTGAAAAACGTGTGGGGTTCGTGAACTGGGTAAATTCATTTGAGCCAAAAAATCACTGGGTTGTCCGGAAATGAACTCTTGCTTGTAGGAAGACACAGAGCCTTTGCTTTAACTCCGTTTGTGAAGGGAAATTCAGACCCGTGTTCTCATGCACGAAACATACTATGTTTTAGCGCAAGAAGCATGCTCTTCTTTCCAGCATCTCAAATACAGCAAGAAACATGAGCATGCCCAGAAAAAACGAAGTGTGTTTCTTACTCATACGGACCATATCTAGTTAAACTCTGCTTGTGAAACTGTAACAAACAACAGCACCTCTTACATAGAGGCTCTTTAGTTTATAGTGAAAAATGTGTTGGGTTCGTGAACTGGGTAAATTCATTTCAGCCGAAAAATCACTGGGGTTTTCGGAAATGAACTCTTGCTTGTAGGAAGACACAGAGCCTTTGTTTTAACTCCGTTTGTGAAGGGAAAATCAGACTAGTGTTCTCATCCATGAAACATACTCTGTTTTAACGCAAGAAGCATGCTCTTATTTCCAGCATCTCCCATACAGCTAGAAACATGAGCATGCCCAGAATATATGAACTGTGTTTCTTACTCATACGGACCATATCTAGTTAAACTCTGCTTGTGAAACTGTAACAAACCACAGCATCTCTTACATAGATGCCCTTAGTTTTATAGTGAAAATCGTGTTGGGTGCGTGAACTGTGTAAATTCATTTTAGCCGAAAAATCACTGGGATTTTCGGAAATGAACTCTTGCTTGTAGGAAGACAAAGAGCCTTTGGTTTAACTCAGTTTGTGAAGGGAAATTCAGACCAGTGTTCTCATCCATGAAACACACTCTGTTTTAACGCAAAGAGCATGCTCTTCTTTCCAGAGTCTCTAATACAGCAAGAAACATGAGCATGCCAAGAAAAATAGAACTGTGTTTCTTATGAATACTGACCATATCTAGTTGAACTCTGCTTGTGAAACTGTAACAAACCACAGCATCTCTTACATAGATGCCCTTTAGTTTATAGTGAAAATCGTGTTGGGTTCTTGAATTGTGTAAATTCACTTTAGCCGAAAAATCATTGGGTTTTCAGGAAATGAACTCTTGCTTGAAGGAAACCACAGAGCCTTTGGTTTAACTCCATTTGTGAAGGGAAATTCAGACCAGTGTTCTCATCCATGAAACATCCTCTGTTTTAACACAAGAAGCATCCTCTTCTGTCCAGAGTTGCAATAGAGCAAGAAATATGAGCATGTCCATAAAAAAGAAGTGTATTTCCTACTCATACGGACCATATCTAGTTGAACTCTGCTTGTGAAACTGTAACAAACCACAGCATCTCTTACATAGATTCTCTTTAGTTTATAGTGAAAAACGTGTGGGGTTCGTGAACTGGGTAAATTCATTTGAGCTGAAAAATCACTTGGTTTTCCGGAAATGAACTCTTGCTTGTAGGAAGACACAGAGCCTTTGGTTTAACTCCGTTTGTGAAGGGAAATTCAGACCAGTGTTCTCATCCATGAAACATACTCTGTTTTAACGCAAGAAGCATGCTCTTCTTTCCAGCATGTCCAATACAGCAAGAAACATGAGCATGCCCAGAAAAAACGAAGTGTGTTTCTTACTCATACAGACCATATCTAGTTAAACTCTGCTTGTAAAACTATAACAAACAACAGCATCTCTTACATAGATGCCCTTTAGTTTATAGTGAAAAATATGTGGGGTTCGTGAACTGGGTAAATTCTTTTGAGCCGAAAAATCACTGGGTTTTCCGGAAATAAACTCTTGCTTTTAGGAAGACAGAGAGCCTTTGCTTTAACTCCGTTTGTGAAGGAAATTCAGACCAGGGTTCTCATCCATGAAACATACTCTGTTTTAACGCAAGAAACATGCTCTTCTTTCCAGCATCTCCAATACAGCAAGAAACATGAGCATGCCCAGAAAAAACGAACTGTGTTTCTTATTCATATGGACCATATCTAGTTAAACTCTGCTTGGGAATCTGTAACAAACCACAGCATCTCTTACCAAGATGTACTATAGTTTATAGTGGAATACGTTTTGGGTTCGTGAACTGTGTAAATTCATTTGAGCCAAAAAATCACAGGGATTTCCGGAAAGGAACTCTTGCTTGTAGGAAGACACAGAGCCTTTGGTTTAACTCCGTTTGTGAAGGGAAATTCAGACCAGTGTTCTCATCCATGAAACACCATCTGTTTTAACGCAAGAAGCATCCTCTTATGTCCAGAGTCTGCAATACAGCAAGAAATATGAGCATGTCCAGAAAAAAAGAACTGTGTACCCTACTCATAACGACCATATCTAGTTGAACTCTGCTTGTGAAACTGTAACAAACCACAGCATCTCTTACAAAGATGCTCTTTAGTTTATAGTGAAAAACGTGTTGGGTTCGTGAACTGGGTAAATTCATTTGAGCCGAAAAATCACTGGGTTTTCCGGAAATGAACTCTTGCTTGTAGGAAGACACAGAGCCTTTGTTTTAACTCCGTTTGTGAAGGGAAATTCAGACCTGTGTTCTCATCCATGAAACATACTCTGTTTTAACACAAGAAGATTGCCCTTCTTTCCCGCATCTCCAATACAAGAAGAAACATGAGCATGCCCAGAAAAAACGAAGTGTGTTTCTTACTCATATGGACCATATCTAGTTAAACTCTGCTTGTGAAACTGTAACAAGCCACAGCTTCTCTTACATAGATGCTCTTTAGTTTATAGTGAAAAACCTGTTGGGTTCTTGAACTGGGTAAATTCATTTGAACAAAAAAATCACTGCGTTTTCCGGAAATGAATTCTTGCTTGTAGGAAGACACAGAGCCTTTGGTTTAACTCAGTTTGTGAAGGGAAATTCAGACCAGTGTTCTCATCCATGAAACACACTCTGTTTTAACGCAAAGAGCATGCTCTTCTTTCCAGAGTCTCTAATACAGCAAGAAACATGAGCATGCCAGGAAAAATAGAACTGTGTTTCCTATGAATACTGACCATATCTAGT
The DNA here is from genome assembly GCA_949786385.1 of Onychomys leucogaster. Classification (NCBI taxonomy): domain Eukaryota; kingdom Metazoa; phylum Chordata; class Mammalia; order Rodentia; family Cricetidae; genus Onychomys; species Onychomys leucogaster. The sequence goes on from CATKUP010000689.1 coordinate 11,692, forward strand.
TGAACTCTGCTTGTGAAACTGTAACAAACCACAGCATCTCTTACATAGATGCCCTTTAGTTTATAGTGAAAATCGTGTTGGGTTCTTGAATTGTGTAAATTCACTTTAGCCGAAAAATCATTGGGTTTTCAGGAAATGAACTCTTGCTTGAAGGAAACCACAGAGACTTTGGTTTAACTCCGTTTGTGAAGGGAAATTCAGACCAGTGTTCTCATCCATGAAACATCCTCTGTTTTAACACAAGAAGCATCCTCTTCTGTCCAGAGTTGCAATACAGCAAGAAATATGAGCATGTCCCGAAAAAAAGAACGGTGTTTCTTACTCATACGGACCATATCTAGTTGAACTCTGCTTGTGAAACTGCAACAAACCACAGCATCTCTTACATAGATGCTCTTTAGTTTATAGTGAAAATCGTGTTGGGTGCATGAACTGGGTAAATTCATTTGAGCCGAAAAATCACTGGGATTTCCGGAAATGAACTCTTGCTTGTAAGAAGAAACCGAGCCTTTGGTTTAACTCCGTTTGTGAAGGGAAATTCAGACCAGTGTTCTCATCCATGAAACACCCTCTGTTTTAACGCAAGAAGCATCCTCTTCTGTCCAGAGTCGGCAATACAGCAAGAAATATGAGCATGTCCAGAAAAAAAGAACTGTGTATCCTACTCATAAGGACCATATCTAGTTGAACTCTGCTTGTGAAACTATAACAAACCACAGCATCTCTTACAAAGATGCTCTTTAGTTTATAGTGAAAAACGTGTTGGCTTCGTGAACTGTGTAAATTCATTTTAGCCGAAAAATCACTGGGTTTTCCGGAAATGAACTCTTGCTTGTAGGAAGACACAGAGCCTTTGGTTTAACTCCGTTTGTGAAGGGAAATTCAGACCAGTGTTCTCATCCATGAAACATACTCTGTTTTAACGCAAGAAGCATGCTCTTCTTTCCAGCATGTCCAATACAGCAAGAAACATCAGCATGCCCAGAATATATGAACTGTGTTTTTTACACATACGGACCATATCTAGTTAAACTCTGCTCATGAAACTGTAACAAACCACAGCATCTCTTACATAGATGCTCTTTAGTTTATAGTGAAAAACGTGTTGGGTTCGTGAACTGGGTAAATTCATTTGAGCCGAAAAATCACTGGGTTTTCTGGAAATGAACTCTTGCTTGTAGGAAGACACAGAGCCTTTGTTTTAACTCCGTTTGTGAAGGGAAATTCAGACCTGTGTTCTCATCCATGAAACATACTCTGTTTTAACACAAGAAGATTGCTCTTCTTTCCAGCATCTCCAATACAAGAAGAAACATGAGCATGCCCAGAAAAAACGAAGTGTGTTTCTTACTCATATGGACCATATCTAGTTAAACTCTGCTTGTGAAACTGTAACAAGCCACAGCATCTCTTACATAGATGCTCTTTAGTTTATAGTGAAAAACCTGTTGGGTTCTTGAACTGGGTAAATTCATTTGAACCAAAAAATCACTGGGTTTTCCGGAAATGAATTCTTGCTTGTAGGAAGACACAGAGACTTTGGTTTAACTCCGTTTGTGAAGGGAAATTCAGACCAGTGTTCTCATCCATGAAACACACTGTGTTTTAACGCAAAGAGCATGCTCTTCTTTCCAGAGTCTCTAATACAGCAAGAAATATGAGCATGCCCAGAAAAAAAGAACTGTGTTTCCTACGAATACTGACCATATCTATTTGAACTCTGCTTATCAAACTGTAAGAAACCACAGCATCTCTTACATAGATTCTCTTTAGTTTATAGTGAAAAACATGTTGGGTTCTTGAATTGTGTAAATTCATTTTAGCCGAAAAATCACTGGGTTTTCAGGAAATGAACTCTTGCTTGAAGGAAGACACAGAGAATTTGGTTTAACTCCGTTTGTGAAGGGAAATTCAGACCAGTGTTCTCATCCATGAAACATCCTCTGTTTTAACGCAAGAAGCATCCTCTTCTGTCCAGAGTTGCAATAGAGCAGGAAATAATAGCATGTCCATAAAAAAGAAGTGTATTTCCTACTCATACGGACCATATCTAGTTGAACTCTGCTTGTGAAACTGTAACAAACCACAAAATCTCTTACATAGATTCCCTTCAGTTTATAGTGAAAAACGTGTGGTGTTCGTGAACTGGGCAATTTCATTTGAGCGGAAAAATCACTTGGTTTTCCGGAAATGAACTCTTGCTTGTAGGAAGACACAGAGCCTTTGGTTTAACTCCGTTTGTGAAGGGAAATTCAGACCAGTGTTCTCATCCATGAAACATACTCTGTTTTAACACAAGAAGCATGCTCTTCTTTCCAGCATGTCCAATACAGCAAGAAACATAAGCATGCCCAGAAAAAACGAAGTGTGTTTCTTACTCATACGGACCATATCTAGTTTAACTCTGCTTGTGAAACTGTAACAAACCACAGCATCTCTTACATAGATGCCCTTTAGTTTATAGTGAAAAACGTGTGGGGTTCGTGAACTGTGTAAATTTATTTGAGCCGAAAAATCACTGGGTTTTCCGGAAATGAACTCTTGCTTGTAGGAAGACACAGAGCCTTTGGTTTAACTCCGTTTGTGAAGGGAAATTCAGACCAGTGTTCTCATCCATGAAACATACTCTGTTTTAACGCAAGAAGCATTCTCTTCTTTCCAGCATCTCCAATACAGCAAGAAACATGGGCATGCCCAGAAAAAACGAACTGTGTTTCTTACTCATACGGACCATATCTAGTTAAACACTGCTTGTGAAACTGTAACAAACCACAGCATCTCTTACATAGATGCTCTTTAGTTTATAGTGAAAAACGTGTGGGGTTCGTGAACTGGGTAAATTCATTTGAGCCGAAAAATCACTGGGTTTTCCGGAAATGAACTCTTGCTTGTAGGAAGACATAGAGACTTTGGTTTAACTCCGTTTGTGAAGATAATTCAGACCAGTGTTCTCATCCATGAAACATACTCTGTTTTAACGCAAGAAGCATGCTCTTCTTTCCAGCATCTCCAATACAGCAAGAAACATCAGCATGCCCAGAATATATGAACTGTGTTTTTTACACATACGGACCATATCTAGTTAAACTCTGCTTATGAAACTGTAACAAACCACAGCATCTCTTACATAGATGCTCTTTAGTTTATAGTGGAAAACGTTTTGGGTTCGTGAACTGTGTAAATTCATTTGAGCCAAAAAATCACAGGGATTTCCGGAAATGAACTCTTGCTTGTAGGAAGACACAGAGCCTTTGGTTTAATTCCGTTTGTGAAGGGAAATTCAGACCAGTGTTCTCATCCATGAAACACCATCTGTTTTAACACAAGAAGCATCCTCTTCTGTCCAGAGTTGCAAAACAGCAAGAAATATGAGCATGTCCATAAAAAAAGAACTGTATTTCCTACTCATTGGGGCCACATCTAGTTGAACTCTGCTTGTGCAACTGTAACAAACCACAGAATCTCTTACATAGATGCTCTTTAGTTTATATTGAAAAACGTGTGGGGTTCGTGAACTGGGTAAATTCATTTGAGCCAAAAAATCACTGGGTTGTCCGGAAATGAACTCTTGCTTGTAGGAAGACACAGAGCCTTTGCTTTAACTCCGTTTGTGAAGGGAAATTCAGACCCGTGTTCTCATGCACGAAACATACTATGTTTTAGCGCAAGAAGCATGCTCTTCTTTCCAGCATCTCAAATACAGCCAGAAACATGAGCATGCCCAGAAAAAACGAAGTGTGTTTCTTACTCATACGGACCATATCTAGTTAAACTCTGCTTGTGAAACTGTAACAAACCACAGCACCTCTTACATAGATGCCCTTTAGTTTATAGTGAAAATCGTGTTGGGTTCTTGAATTGTGTAAATTCACTTTAGCCGAAAAATCATTGGGTTTTCAGGAAATGAACTCTTGCTTGAAGGAAACCACAGAGCCTTTGGTTTAACTCCGTTTGTGAAGGGAAATTCAGACCAGTGTTCTCATCCATGAAACATCCTCTGTTTTAACACAAGAAGCATCCTCTTCTGTCCAGAGTTGCAATAGAGCAAGAAATATGAGCATGTCCATAAAAAAGAAGTGTATTTCCTACTCATACGGACCATATCTAGTTGAACTCTGCTTGTGAAACTGTAACAAACCACAGCATCTCTTACATAGATTCTCTTTAGTTTATAGTGAAAAACGTGTGGGGTTCGTGAACTGGGTAAATACATTTGAGCTGAAAAATCACTTGGTTTTCCGGAAATGAACTCTTGCTTGTAGGAAGACACAGAGCCTTTGGTTTAACTCCGTTTGTGAAGGGAAATTCAGACCAGTGTTCTCATCCATGAGACATACTCTGTTTTAACGCAAGAAGCATGCTCTTCTTTCCAGCATGTCCAATACAGCAAGAAACATGAGCATGCCCAGAAAAAACGAAGTGTGTTTCTTACTCATACGGACCATATCTAGTTAAACTCTGCTTGTAAAACTGTAACAAACAACAGCATCTCTTACATAGATGCCCTTTAGTTTATAGTGAAAAATATGTGGGGTTCGTGAACTGGGTAAATTCTTTTGAGCCGAAAAATCACTGGGTTTTCCGGAAATAAACTCTTGCTTTTAGGAAGACAGAGAGCCTTTGCTTTAACTCCGTTTGTGAAGGAAATTCAGACCAGGGTTCTCATCCATGAAACATACTCTGTTTTAACGCAAGAAACATGCTCTTCTTTCCAGCATCTCCAATATAGCAAGAAACATGAGCATGCCCAGAAAAAACGAACTGTGTTTCTTATTCATATGGACCATATCTAGTTAAACTCTGCTTGGGAATCTGTAACAAACCACAGCATCTCTTACCAAGATGTACTATAGTTTATAGTGGAATACGTTTTGGGTTCGTGAACTGTGTAAATTCATTTGAGCCAAAAAATCACAGGGATTTCCGGAAATGAACTCTTGCTTGTAGGAAGACACAGAGCCTTTGGTTTAACTCCGTTTGTGAAGGGAAATTCAGACCAGTGTTCTCATCCATGAAACACCATCTGTTTTAACGCAAGAAGCATCCTCTTATGTCCAGAGTCTGCAATACAGCAAGAAATATGAGCATGTCCAGAAAAAAAGAACTGTGTACCCTACTCATAACGACCATATCTAGTTGAACTCTGCTTGTGAAACTGTAACAAACCACAGCATCTCTTACAAAGATGCTCTTTAGTTTATAGTGAAAAACGTGTTGGGTTCGTGAACTGGGTAAATTCATTTGAGCCGAAAAATCACTGGGTTTTCCGGAAATGAACTCTTGCTTGTAGGAAGACACAGAGCCTTTGTTTTAACTCCGTTTGTGAAGGGAAATTCAGACCTGTGTTCTCATCCATGAAACATACTCTGTTTTAACACAAGAAGATTGCTCTTCTTTCCAGCATCTCCAATACAAGAAGAAACATGAGCATGCCCAGAAAAAACGAAGTGTGTTTCTTACTCATATGGACCATATCTAGTTAAACTCTGCTTATGAAACTGTAACAAACCACAGCATCTCTTACATAGATGCTCTTTAGTTTATAGTGGAAAACGTTTTGGGTTCGTGAACTGTGTAAATTCATTTGAGCCAAAAAATCACAGGGATTTCCGGAAATGAACTCTTGCTTGTAGGAAGACACAGAGCCTGTGGTTTAATTCCGTTTGTGAAGGGAAATTCAGACCAGTGTTCTCATCCATGAAACACCATCTGTTTTAACACAAGAAGCATCCTCTTCTGTCCAGAGTTGCAAAACAGCAAGAAATATGAGCATGTCCATAAAAAAAGAACTGTATTTCCTACTCATTGGGGCCACATCTAGTTGAACTCTGCTTGTGCAACTGTAACAAACCACAGAATCTCTTACATAGATGCTCTTTAGTTTATATTGAAAAACGTGTGGGGTTCGTGAACTGGGTAAATTCATTTGAGCCAAAAAATCACTGGGTTGTCCGGAAATGAACTCTTGCTTGTAGGAAGACACAGAGCCTTTGCTTTAACTCCGTTTGTGAAGGGAAATTCAGACCCGTGTTCTCATGCACGAAACATACTATGTTTTAGCGCAAGAAGCATGCTCTTCTTTCCAGCATCTCAAATACAGCCAGAAACATGAGCATGCCCAGAAAAAACGAAGTGTGTTTCTTACTCATACGGACCATATCTAGTTAAACTCTGCTTGTGAAACTGTAACAAACCACAGCACCTCTTACATAGATGCCCTTTAGTTTATAGTGAAAATCGTGTTGGGTTCTTGAATTGTGTAAATTCACTTTAGCCGAAAAATCATTGGGTTTTCAGGAAATGAACTCTTGCTTGAAGGAAACCACAGAGCCTTTGGTTTAACTCCGTTTGTGAAGGGAAATTCAGACCAGTGTTCTCATCCATGAAACATCCTCTGTTTTAACACAAGAAGCATCCTCTTCTGTCCAGAGTTGCAATAGAGCAAGAAATATGAGCATGTCCATAAAAAAGAAGTGTATTTCCTACTCATACGGACCATATCTAGTTGAACTCTGCTTGTGAAACTGTAACAAACCACAGCATCTCTTACATAGATTCTCTTTAGTTTATAGTGAAAAACGTGTGGGGTTCGTGAACTGGGTAAATACATTTGAGCTGAAAAATCACTTGGTTTTCCGGAAATGAACTCTTGCTTGTAGGAAGACACAGAGCCTTTGGTTTAACTCCGTTTGTGAAGGGAAATTCAGACCAGTGTTCTCATCCATGAAACATACTCTGTTTTAACGCAAGAAGCATGCTCTTCTTTCCAGCATGTCCAATACAGCAAGAAACATGAGCATGCCCAGAAAAAACGAAGTGTGTTTCTTACTCATACGGACCATATCTAGTTAAACTCTGCTTGTAAAACTGTAACAAACAACAGCATCTCTTACATAGATGCCCTTTAGTTTATAGTGAAAAATATGTGGGGTTCGTGAACTGGGTAAATTCTTTTGAGCCGAAAAATCACTGGGTTTTCCGGAAATAAACTCTTGCTTTTAGGAAGACAGAGAGCCTTTGCTTTAACTCCGTTTGTGAAGGAAATTCAGACCAGGGTTCTCATCCATGAAACATACTCTGTTTTAACGCAAGAAACATGCTCTTCTTTCCAGCATCTCCAATATAGCAAGAAACATGAGCATGCCCAGAAAAAACGAACTGTGTTTCTTATTCATATGGACCATATCTAGTTAAACTCTGCTTGGGAATCTGTAACAAACCACAGCATCTCTTACCAAGATGTACTATAGTTTATAGTGGAATACGTTTTGGGTTCGTGAACTGTGTAAATTCATTTGAGCCAAAAAATCACAGGGATTTCCGGAAAGGAACTCTTGCTTGTAGGAAGACACAGAGCCTTTGGTTTAACTCCGTTTGTGAAGGGAAATTCAGACCAGTGTTCTCATCCATGAAACACCATCTGTTTTAACGCAAGAAGCATCCTCTTATGTCCAGAGTCTGCAATACAGCAAGAAATATGAGCATGTCCAGAAAAAAAGAACTGTGTACCCTACTCATAACGACCATATCTAGTTGAACTCTGCTTGTGAAACTGTAACAAACCACAGCATCTCTTACAAAGATGCTCTTTAGTTTATAGTGAAAAACGTGTTGGGTTCGTGAACTGGGTAAATTCATTTGAGCCGAAAAATCACTGGGTTTTCCGGAAATGAACTCTTGCTTGTAGGAAGACACAGAGCCTTTGTTTTAACTCCGTTTGTGAAGGGAAATTCAGACCTGTGTTCTCATCCATGAAACATACTCTGTTTTAACACAAGAAGATTGCTCTTCTTTCCAGCATCTCCAATACAAGAAGAAACATGAGCATGCCCAGAAAAAACGAAGTGTGTTTCTTACTCATATGGACCATATCTAGTTAAACTCTGCTTGTGAAATTGTAACAAGCCACAGCATCTCTTACATAGATGCTCTTTAGTTTATAGTGAAAAACCTGTTGGGTTCTTGAACTGGGTAAATTCATTTGAACCAAAAAATCACTGGGTTTTCCGGAAATGAATTCTTGCTTGTAGGAAGACACAGAGACTTTGGTTTAACTCCGTTTGTGAAGGGAAATTCAGACCAGTGTTCTCATCCATGAAACACACTGTGTTTTAACGCAAAGAGCATGCTCTTCTTTCCAGAGTCTCTAATACAGCAAGAAATATGAGCATGCCCAGAAAAAAAGAACTGTGTTTCCTACGAATACTGACCATACCTATTTGAACTCTGCTTATCAAACTGTAAGAAACCACAGCATCTCTTACATAGATTCTCTTTAGTTTATAGTGAAAAACATGTTGGGTTCTTGAATTGTGTAAATTCATTTTAGCCGAAAAATCACTGGGTTTTCAGGAAATGAACTCTTGCTTGAAGGAAGACACAGAGAATTTGGTTTAACTCCGTTTGTGAAGGGAAATTCAGACCAGTGTTCTCATCCATGAAACATCCTCTGTTTTAACGCAAGAAGCATCCTCTTCTGTCCAGAGTTGCAATAGAGCAGGAAATAATAGCATGTCCATAAAAAAGAAGTGTATTTACTACTCATACGGACCATATCTAGTTGAACTCTGCTTGTGAAACTGGAACAAACCACAAAATCTCTTACATAGATTCCCTTCAGTTTATAGTGAAAAACGTGTGGTGTTCGTGAACTGGGTAATTTCATTTGAGCCGAAAAATCACTTGGTTTTCCGGAAATGAACTCTTGCTTGTAGGAAGACACAGAGCCTTTGGTTTAACTCCGTTTGTGAAGGGGAATTCAGACCAGTGTTCTCATCCATGAAACATACTCTGTTTTAACGCAAGAAGCATTCTCTTCTTTCCAGCATCTCCAATACAGCAAGAAACATGGGCATGCCCAGAAAAAACGAACTGTGTTTCTTACTCATACGGACCATATCTAGTTAAACACTGCTTGTGAAACTGTAACAAACCACAGCATCTCTTACATAGATGCTCTTTAGTTTATATTGAAAAACGTGTGGGGTTCGTGAACTGGGTAAATTCATTTGAGCCAAAAAATCACTGGGTTGTCCGGAAATGAACTCTTGCTTGTAGGAAGACACAGAGCCTTTGCTTTAACTCCGTTTGTGAAGGGAAATTCAGACCCGTGTTCTCATGCACGAAACATACTATGTTTTAGCGCAAGAAGCATGCTCTTCTTTCCAGCATCTCAAATACAGCCAGAAACATGAGCATGCCCAGAAAAAACGAAGTGTGTTTCTTACTCATACGGACCATATCTAGTTAAACTCTGCTTGTGAAACTGTAACAAACCACAGCACCTCTTACATAGATGCCCTTTAGTTTATAGTGAAAATCGTGTTGGGTTCTTGAATTGTGTAAATTCACTTTAGCCGAAAAATCATTGGGTTTTCAGGAAATGAACTCTTGCTTGAAGGAAACCACAGAGCCTTTGGTTTAACTCCGTTTGTGAAGGGAAATTCAGACCAGTGTTCTCATCCATGAAACATCCTCTGTTTTAACACAAGAAGCATCCTCTTCTGTCCAGAGTTGCAATAGAGCAAGAAATATGAGCATGTCCATAAAAAAGAAGTGTATTTCCTACTCATACGGACCATATCTAGTTGAACTCTGCTTGTGAAACTGTAACAAACCACAGCATCTCTTACATAGATTCTCTTTAGTTTATAGTGAAAAACGTGTGGGGTTCGTGAACTGGGTAAATACATTTGAGCTGAAAAATCACTTGGTTTTCCGGAAATGAACTCTTGCTTGTAGGAAGACACAGAGCCTTTGGTTTAACTCCGTTTGTGAAGGGAAATTCAGACCAGTGTTCTCATCCATGAAACATACTCTGTTTTAACGCAAGAAGCATGCTCTTCTTTCCAGCATGTCCAATACAGCAAGAAACATGAGCATGCCCAGAAAAAACGAAGTGTGTTTCTTACTCATACGGACCATATCTAGTTAAACTCTGCTTGTAAAACTGTAACAAACAACAGCATCTCTTACATAGATGCCCTTTAGTTTATAGTGAAAAATATGTGGGGTTCGTGAACTGGGTAAATTCTTTTGAGCCGAAAAATCACTTGGTTTTCCGGAAATAAACTCTTGCTTTTAGGAAGACAGAGAGCCTTTGCTTTAACTCCGTTTGTGAAGGAAATTCAGACCAGGGTTCTCATCCATGAAACATACTCTGTTTTAACGCAAGAAACATGCTCTTCTTTCCAGCATCTCCAATATAGCAAGAAACATGAGCATGCCCAGAAAAAACGAACTGTGTTTCTTATTCATATGGACCATATCTAGTTAAACTCTGCTTGGGAATCTGTAACAAACCACAGCATCTCTTACCAAGATGTACTATAGTTTATAGTGGAATACGTTTTGGGTTCGTGAACTGTGTAAATTCATTTGAGCCAAAAAATCACAGGGATTTCCGGAAATGAACTCTTGCTTGTAGGAAGACACAGAGCCTTTGGTTTAACTCCGTTTGTGAAGGGAAATTCAGACCAGTGTTCTCATCCATGAAACACCATCTGTTTTAACGCAAGAAGCATCCTCTTATGTCCAGAGTCTGCAATACAGCAAGAAATATGAGCATGTCCAGAAAAAAAGAACTGTGTACCCTACTCATAACGACCATATCTAGTTGAACTCTGCTTGTGAAACTGTAACAAACCACAGCATCTCTTACAAAGATGCTCTTTAGTTTATAGTGCAAAACGTGTTGGGTTCGTGAACTGGGTAAATTCATTTGAGCCGAAAAATCACTGGGTTTTCCGGAAATGAACTCTTGCTTGTAGGAAGACACAGAGCCTTTGTTTTAACTCCGTTTGTGAAGGGAAATTCAGACCTGTGTTCTCATCCATGAAACATACTCTGTTTTAACACAAGAAGATTGCTCTTCTTTCCAGCATCTCCAATACAAGAAGAAACATGAGCATGCCCAGAAAAAACGAAGTGTGTTTCTTACTCATATGGACCATATCTAGTTAAACTCTGCTTGTGAAATTGTAACAAGCCACAGCATCTCTTACATAGATGCTCTTTAGTTTATAGTGAAAAACCTGTTGGGTTCTTGAACTGGGTAAATTCATTTGAACCAAAAAATCACTGGGTTTTCCGGAAATGAATTCTTGCTTGTAGGAAGACACAGAGACTTTGGTTTAACTCCGTTTGTGAAGGGAAATTCAGACCAGTGTTCTCATCCATGAAACACACTGTGTTTTAACGCAAAGAGCATGCTCTTCTTTCCAGAGTCTCTAATACAGCAAGAAATATGAGCATGCCCAGAAAAAAAGAACTGTGTTTCCTACGAATACTGACGATACCTATTTGAACTCTGCTTATCAAACTGTAAGAAACCACAGCATCTCTTACATAGATTCTCTTTAGTTTATAGTGAAAAACATGTTGGGTTCTTGAATTGTGTAAATTCATTTTAGCCGAAAAATCACTGGGTTTTCAGGAAATGAACTCTTGCTTGAAGGAAGACACAGAGAATTTGGTTTAACTCCGTTTGTGAAGGGAAATTCAGACCAGTGTTCTCATCCATGAAACATCCTCTGTTTTAACGCAAGAAGCATCCTCTTCTGTCCAGAGTTGCAATAGAGCAGGAAATAATAGCATGTCCATAAAAAAGAAGTGTATTTACTACTCATACGGACCATATCTAGTTGAACTCTGCTTGTGAAACTGGAACAAACCACAAAATCTCTTACATAGATTCCCTTCAGTTTATAGTGAAAAACGTGTGGTGTTCGTGAACTGGGTAATTTCATTTGAGCCGAAAAATCACTTGGTTTTCCGGAAATGAACTCTTGCTTGTAGGAAGACACAGAGCCTTTGGTTTAACTCCGTTTGTGAAGGGGAATTCAGACCAGTGTTCTCATCCATGAAACATACTCTGTTTTAACGCAAGAAGCATTCTCTTCTTTCCAGCATCTCCAATACAGCAAGAAACATGGGCATGCCCAGAAAAAACGAACTGTGTTTCTTACTCATACGGACCATATCTAGTTAAACACTGCTTGTGAAACTGTAACAAACCACAGCATCTCTTACATAGATGCTCTTTAGTTTATAGTGAAAAACGTGTGGGGTTCGTGAACTGGGTAAATTCATTTGAGCCAAAAAATCACTGGGTTGTCCGGAAATGAACTCTTGCTTGTAGGAAGACACAGAGCCTTTGCTTTAACTCCGTTTGTGAAGGGAAATTCAGACCCGTGTTCTCATGCACGAAACATACTATGTTTTAGCGCAAGAAGCATGCTCTTCTTTCCAGCATCTCAAATACAGCCAGAAACATGAGCATGCCCAGAAAAAACGAAGTGTGTTTCTTACTCATACGGACCATATCTAGTTAAACTCTGCTTGTGAAACTGTAACAAACCACAGCACCTCTTACATAGATGCCCTTTAGTTTATAGTGAAAATCGTGTTGGGTTCTTGAATTGTGTAAATTCACTTTAGCCGAAAAATCATTGGGTTTTCAGGAAATGAACTCTTGCTTGAAGGAAACCACAGAGCCTTTGGTTTAACTCCGTTTGTGAAGGGAAATTCAGACCAGTGTTCTCATCCATGAAACATCCTCTGTTTTAACACAAGAAGCATCCTCTTCTGTCCAGAGTTGCAATAGAGCAAGAAATATGAGCATGTCCATAAAAAAGAAGTGTATTTCCTACTCATACGGACCATATCTAGTTGAACTCTGCTTGTGAAACTGTAACAAACCACAGCATCTCTTACATAGATTCTCTTTAGTTTATAGTGAAAAACGTGTGGGGTTCGTGAACTGGGTAAATACATTTGAGCTGAAAAATCACTTGGTTTTCCGGAAATGAACTCTTGCTTGTAGGAAGACACAGAGCCTTTGGTTTAACTCCGTTTGTGAAGGGAAATTCAGACCAGTGTTCTCATCCATGAAACATACTCTGTTTTAACGCAAGAAGCATGCTCTTCTTTCCAGCATGTCCAATACAGCAAGAAACATGAGCATGCCCAGAAAAAACGAAGTGTGTTTCTTACTCATACGGACCATATCTAGTTAAACTCTGCTTGTAAAACTGTAACAAACAACAGCATCTCTTACATAGATGCCCTTTAGTTTATAGTGAAAAATATGTGGGGTTCGTGAACTGGGTAAATTCTTTTGAGCCGAAAAATCACTTGGTTTTCCGGAAATAAACTCTTGCTTTTAGGAAGACAGAGAGCCTTTGCTTTAACTCCGTTTGTGAAGGAAATTCAGACCAGGGTTCTCATCCATGAAACATACTCTGTTTTAACGCAAGAAACATGCTCTTCTTTCCAGCATCTCCAATATAGCAAGAAACATGAGCATGCCCAGAAAAAACGAACTGTGTTTCTTATTCATATGGACCATATCTAGTTAAACTCTGCTTGGGAATCTGTAACAAACCACAGCATCTCTTACCAAGATGTACTATAGTTTATAGTGGAATACGTTTTGGGTTCGTGAACTGTGTAAATTCATTTGAGCCAAAAAATCACAGGGATTTCCGGAAATGAACTCTTGCTTGTAGGAAGACACAGAGCCTTTGGTTTAACTCCGTTTGTGAAGGGAAATTCAGACCAGTGTTCTCATCCATGAAACACCATCTGTTTTAACGCAAGAAGCATCCTCTTATGTCCAGAGTCTGCAATACAGCAAGAAATATGAGCATGTCCAGAAAAAAAGAACTGTGTACCCTACTCATAACGACCATATCTAGTTGAACTCTGCTTGTGAAACTGTAACAAACCACAGCATCTCTTACAAAGATGCTCTTTAGTTTATAGTGAAAAACGTGTTGGGTTCGTGAACTGGGTAAATTCATTTGAGCCGAAAAATCACTGGGTTTTCCGGAAATGAACTCTTGCTTGTAGGAAGACACAGAGCCTTTGTTTTAACTCCGTTTGTGAAGGGAAATTCAGACCTGTGTTCTCATCCATGAAACATACTCTGTTTTAACACAAGAAGATTGCTCTTCTTTCCAGCATCTCCAATACAAGAAGAAACATGAGCATGCCCAGAAAAAACGAAGTGTGTTTCTTACTCATATGGACCATATCTAGTTAAACTCTGCTTGTGAAATTGTAACAAGCCACAGCATCTCTTACATAGATGCTCTTTAGTTTATAGTGAAAAACCTGTTGGGTTCTTGAACTGGGTAAATTCATTTGAACCAAAAAATCACTGGGTTTTCCGGAAATGAATTCTTGCTTGTAGGAAGACACAGAGACTTTGGTTTAACTCCGTTTGTGAAGGGAAATTCAGACCAGTGTTCTCATCCATGAAACACACTGTGTTTTAACGCAAAGAGCATGCTCTTCTTTCCAGAGTCTCTAATACAGCAAGAAATATGAGCATGCCCAGAAAAAAAGAACTGTGTTTCCTACGAATACTGACCATACCTATTTGAACTCTGCTTATCAAACTGTAAGAAACCACAGCATCTCTTACATAGATTCTCTTTAGTTTATAGTGAAAAACATGTTGGGTTCTTGAATTGTGTAAATTCATTTTAGCCGAAAAATCACTGGGTTTTCAGGAAATGAACTCTTGCTTGAAGGAAGACACAGAGAATTTGGTTTAACTCCGTTTGTGAAGGGAAATTCAGACCAGTGTTCTCATCCATGAAACATCCTCTGTTTTAACGCAAGAAGCATCCTCTTCTGTCCAGAGTTGCAATAGAGCAGGAAATAATAGCATGTCCATAAAAAAGAAGTGTATTTACTACTCATACGGACCATATCTAGTTGAACTCTGCTTGTGAAACTGGAACAAACCACAAAATCTCTTACATAGATTCCCTTCAGTTTATAGTGAAAAACGTGTGGTGTTCGTGAACTGGGTAATTTCATTTGAGCCGAAAAATCACTTGGTTTTCCGGAAATGAACTCTTGCTTGTAGGAAGACACAGAGCCTTTGGTTTAACTCCGTTTGTGAAGGGGAATTCAGACCAGTGTTCTCATCCATGAAACATACTCTGTTTTAACGCAAGAAGCATTCTCTTCTTTCCAGCATCTCCAATACAGCAAGAAACATGGGCATGCCCAGAAAAAACGAACTGTGTTTCTTACTCATACGGACCATATCTAGTTAAACACTGCTTGTGAAACTGTAACAAACCACAGCATCTCTTACATAGATGCTCTTTAGTTTATAGTGAAAAACGTGTGGGGTTCGTGAACTGGGTAAATTCATTTGAGCCGAAAAATCACTGGGTTTTCCGGAAATGAACTCTTGCTTGTAGGAAGACATAGAGACTTTGGTTTAACTCCGTTTGTGAAGATAATTCAGACCAGTGTTCTCATCCATGAAACATACTCTGTTTTAACGCAAGAAGCATGCTCTTCTTTCCAGCATCTCCAATACAGCAAGAAACATCAGCATGCCCAGAATATATGAACTGTGTTTTTTACACATACGGACCATATCTAGTTAAACTCTGCTTATGAAACTGTAACAAACCACAGCATCTCTTACATAGATGCTCTTTAGTTTATAGTGGAAAACGTTTTGGGTTCGTGAACTGTGTAAATTCATTTGAGCCAAAAAATCACAGGGATTTCCGGAATGAACTCTTGCTTGTAGGAAGACACAGAGCCTTTGGTTTAATTCCGTTTGTGAAGGGAAATTCAGACCAGTGTTCTCATCCATGAAACACCATCTGTTTTAACACAAGAAGCATCCTCTTCTGTCCAGAGTTGCAAAACAGCAAGAAATATGAGCATGTCCATAAAAAAAGAACTGTATTTCCTACTCATTGGGGCCACATCTAGTTGAACTCTGCTTGTGCAACTGTAACAAACCACAGAATCTCTTACATAGATGCTCTTTAGTTTATATTGAAAAACGTGTGGGGTTCGTGAACTGGGTAAATTCATTTGAGCCAAAAAATCACTGGGTTGTCCGGAAATGAACTCTTGCTTGTAGGAAGACACAGAGCCTTTGCTTTAACTCCGTTTGTGAAGGGAAATTCAGACCCGTGTTCTCATGCACGAAACATACTATGTTTTAGCGCAAGAAGCATGCTCTTCTTTCCAGCATCTCAAATACAGCAAGAAACATGAGCATGCCCAGAAAAAACGAAGTGTGTTTCTTACTCATACGGACCATATCTAGTTAAACTCTGCTTGTGAAACTGTAACAAACCACAGCACCTCTTACATAGAGGCTCTTTAGTTTATAGTGAAAAATGTGTTGGGTTCGTGAACTGGGTAAATTCATTTCAGCCGAAAAATCACTGGGGTTTTCGGAAATGAACTCTTGCTTGTAGGAAGACACAGAGCCTTTGTTTTAACTCCGCTTGTGAAGGGAAAATCAGACTAGTGTTCTCATCCATGAAACATACTCTGTTTTAACGCAAGAAGCATGCTCTTATTTCCAGCATCTCCCATACAGCTAGAAACATGAGCATGCCCAGAATATATGAACTGTGTTTCTTACTCATACGGACCATATCTAGTTAAACTCTGCTTGTGAAACTGTAACAAACCACAGCATCTCTTACATAGATGCCCTTAGGTTTATAGTGAAAATCGTGTTGGGTGCGTGAACTGTGTAAATTCATTTTAGCCGAAAAATCACTGGGATTTTCAGAAATGAACTCTTGCTTGTAGGAAGACACAGAGCCTTTGGTTTAACTCAGTTTGTGAAGGGAAATTCAGACCAGTGTTCTCATCCATGAAACACACTCTGTTTTAACGCAAAGAGCATGCTCTTCTTTCCAGAGTCTCTAATACAGCAAGAAACATGAGCATGCCAAGAAAAATAGAACTGTGTTTCCTATGAATACTGACCATATCTAGTTGAACTCTGCTTGTGAAACTGTAACAAACCACAGCATCTCTTACATAGATGCCCTTTAGTTTATAGTGAAAATCATGTTGGATTCTTGAATTGTGTAAATTCACTTTTGCCGAAAAATCATTGGGTTTTCAGGAAATGAACTCTTGCTTGAAGGAAACCACAGAGACTTTGGTTTAACTCCGTTTGTGAAGGGAAATTCAGACCAGTGTTCTCATCCATGAAACATCCTCTGTTTTAACACAAGAAGCATCCTCTTCTGTCCAGAGTTGCAATACAGCAAGAAATATGAGCATGTCCCGAAAAAAAGAACTGTGTTTCTTACTCATACGGACCATATCTAGTTGAACTCTGCTTGTGAAACTGCAACAAACCACAGCATCTCTTACATAGATGCTCTTTAGTTTATAGTGAAAATCGTGTTGGGTGCATGAACTGTGTAAATTCATTTTAGCCGAAAAATCACTGGGTTTTCCGGAAATGAACTCTTGCTTGTAGGAAGACACAGAGCCTTTGTTTTAACTCCGTTTGTGAAGGGAAATTCAGACCTGTGTTCTCATCCATGAAACATACTCTGTTTTAACACAAGAAGATTGCCCTTCTTTCCAGCATCTCCAATACAAGAAGAAACATGAGCATGCCCAGAAAAAACGAAGTGTGTTTCTTACTCATATGGACCATATCTAGTTAAACTCTGCTTGTGAAACTGTAACAGGCCACAGCATCTCTTACATAGATGCTCTTTAGTTTATAGTGAAAAACCTGTGGGGTTCGTGAACTGGGTAAATTCATTTGAACTAAAAAATCACTGGGTTTTCCGGAAATGAATTCTTACTTGTAGGAAGACACAGAGACTTTGGTTTAACTCCGTTTGTGAAGGGAAATTCAGACCAGTGTTCTCATCCATGAAACACCCTCTGTTTTACGCAAGACGCATCTTCTTCTGTGCAGAGTCTGCAATACAGCAAGAAATATGAGCATGTCCAGAAAAAAAGAACTGTGTTTCCTACTCATACGGACCATATCTAGTTGAACTCTGCTTGTGAAACTGTAACAAACCACAGCATCTCTTACAAAGATGCTCTTTAGTTTATAGTGAAAAACGTGTTGGGTTCGTGAACTGGGTAAATTCATTTGAGCCGAAAAATCCCTGGGTTTTCTGGAAATGAACTCTTGCCTGTAGGAAGACACAGAGCCTTTGTTTTAACTCCGTTTGTGAAGGGAAATTCAGACCTGTGTTCTCATCCATGAAACAAACTCTGTTTTAACGCAAGAAGCATGCTCTTCTTTCCAGCATCTCCAATACAGGAAGAAACATGAGCATGCCCAGAAAAAAGGAAGTGTGTTTCTTACTCATACGGACCATATCTAGTTAAACTCTGCTTGTAAACTGTAACAAACAACAGCATCTCTTACATAGATGCTCTTTAGTTTATAGTGAAAAACGTGTTGGGTTCATGAACTGTGTAAATTCATTTGAGCCAAAAAATCACTGGGTTTTCCGGAAATGATTTCTTGCTTGGAGGAAGACACAGAGACTTAGGTTTAACTCCGTTCGTGATGGCAAATTCAGACCAGTGTTCTCATCCATGAAACATACTCTGTTTTAACGCAAGAAGGATGCACTTCTTTCCAACGTCTCCAATACAGCAAGAAACATGAGAATGCCCAGAAAAAACGAAGTGTGTTTCTTACTCATACGGACCATATCTAGTTAAACTCTGCTTGTGAAACTGTAACAAACCACAGCATCTCTTACATAGATGCTCTTTAGTTTATAGTGAAAATCGTGTTAGGTGCGTGAACTGTGTAAATTCATTATAGCCGAAAAACCACTGGGATTTCCGGAAATGAACTCTTGCTTGTAGGAAGACACAGAGCCTTTGGTTTAACTCCGTTTGTGAAGGGAAATACAGACCAGTGTTCTCATCCATGAAACTCACTCTGTTTTAACGCAAAGAGCATGCTCTTCTTTCCAAAATCTCCAATACAGCAAGAAACATGAGCATGCCCAAAAAAATGAACTGTGTTTCTTACTCATACGGACCATATCTAGTTGAACTCTGCTTGTGAAACTGTAACAAACCACAGCATCTCTTACATAGATGCTCTTTAGTTTATAGTGAAAAACGTGTGGGGTTCGTGAACCGGGTAAATTCATTTGAGCCGAAAAATCACTGGGTTTTTCGGAAATGAACTCTTGCTTGTAGGAAGACACAGAGCCTTTGATTTAACTCCGTTTGTGAAGGGAAATTCAGACCAGTGTTCTCATCCATGAAACATTCTCTGTTTTAACGCAAGAAGCATGCTCTTCTTTCCAGCATCTCCAATACAGCAAGAAACATGAGCATGCCCAGAATTTATGAACTGTGTTTTTTACTCATACGGACCATATCTAGTTAAACTCTGCTTATGAAACTGTAACAAACCACAGCATCTCTTACATAGATGCTCTATAGTTTATAGTGGAAAACGTTTTGGGTTCGTGAACTGTGTAAATTCATTTGAGCCAAAAAATCACAGGGATATCCGGAAATGAACTCTTGCCTGTAGGAAGACACAGAGCCTTTGGTTTAACTCCGTTTGTGAAGGCAAATTCAGACCAGTGTTCTCACCCATGAAACACCATCTGTTTTAACACAAGAAGCATTCTCTTCTGTCCAGAGTTGCAAAACAGCAAGAAATATGAGCATGTCCATAAAAAAAGAACTGTATTTCCTACTCATATGGACCATATCTAGTTGAACTCTGCTTGTGCAACTGTAACAAACCACAGAATCTCTTACATAGAAGTTCTTTAGTTTATAGTGAAAAATGTGTGGGGTTCGTGAACTGGGTAAATTCTTTTGAGCCGAAAAATCACTGGGTTTTCCGGAAATGAACTCTTGCTTTTAGGAAGACACAGAGCCTTTGCTTTAACTCCGTTTGTGAAGGGAAATTCAGACCAGTGTTCTCATCCATGAAACATACTCTGTTTTAACGCAAGAAACATGCTCTTCTTTCCAGCATCTCCAATACAGCAAGAAACATGAGCATGCCCAGAAAAAACGAACTGTGTTTCTTATTCATATGGACCATATCTAGTTAAACTCTGCTTGGGAAACTGTAACAAACCACAGCATCTCTTACATCGATGCAATTTATTTTATAGTGAAAAACATGTTGGGTGAGTGAACTGTGTAAATTCATTTGAGCCAAAAATCACTGGGTTTTCCGGAAATGAACTCTTGCTTGTAGGAAGACACAGAGCCTTTGTTTTAACTCCGTTTGTGAAGGGAAATTCAGACCTGTGTTCTCATCCATGAAACATACTCTGTTTTAACACAAGAAGATTGCTCTTCTTTCCAGCATCTCCAATACAAGAAGAAACATGAGCATGCCCAGAAAAAACGAAGTGTGTTTCTTACTCATATGGACCATATCTAGTTAAACTCTGCTTGTGAAATTGTAACAAGCCACAGCATCTCTTACATAGATGCTCTTTAGTTTATAGTGAAAAACCTGTTGGGTTCTTGAACTGGGTAAATTCATTTGAACCAAAAAATCACTGGGTTTTCCGGAAATGAATTCTTGCTTGTAGGAAGACACAGAGACTTTGGTTTAACTCCGTTTGTGAAGGGAAATTCAGACCAGTGTTCTCATCCATGAAACACACTGTGTTTTAACGCAAAGAGCATGCTCTTCTTTCCAGAGTCTCTAATACAGCAAGAAATATGAGCATGCCCAGAAAAAAAGAACTGTGTTTCCTACGAATACTGACCATACCTATTTGAACTCTGCTTATCAAACTGTAAGAAACCACAGCATCTCTTACATAGATTCTCTTTAGTTTATAGTGAAAAACATGTTGGGTTCTTGAATTGTGTAAATTCATTTTAGCCGAAAAATCACTGGGTTTTCAGGAAATGAACTCTTGCTTGAAGGAAGACACAGAGAATTTGGTTTAACTCCGTTTGTGAAGGGAAATTCAGACCAGTGTTCTCATCCATGAAACATCCTCTGTTTTAACGCAAGAAGCATCCTCTTCTGTCCAGAGTTGCAATAGAGCAGGAAATAATAGCATGTCCATAAAAAAGAAGTGTATTTACTACTCATACGGACCATATCTAGTTGAACTCTGCTTGTGAAACTGGAACAAACCACAAAATCTCTTACATAGATTCCCTTCAGTTTATAGTGAAAAACGTGTGGTGTTCGTGAACTGGGTAATTTCATTTGAGCCGAAAAATCACTTGGTTTTCCGGAAATGAACTCTTGCTTGTAGGAAGACACAGAGCCTTTGGTTTAACTCCGTTTGTGAAGGGGAATTCAGACCAGTGTTCTCATCCATGAAACATACTCTGTTTTAACGCAAGAAGCATTCTCTTCTTTCCAGCATCTCCAATACAGCAAGAAACATGGGCATGCCCAGAAAAAACGAACTGTGTTTCTTACTCATACGGACCATATCTAGTTAAACACTGCTTGTGAAACTGTAACAAACCACAGCATCTCTTACATAGATGCTCTTTAGTTTATAGTGAAAAACGTGTGGGGTTCGTGAACTGGGTAAATTCATTTGAGCCGAAAAATCACTGGGTTTTCCGGAAATGAACTCTTGCTTGTAGGAAGACATAGAGACTTTGGTTTAACTCCGTTTGTGAAGATAATTCAGACCAGTGTTCTCATCCATGAAACATACTCTGTTTTAACGCAAGAAGCATGCTCTTCTTTCCAGCATCTCCAATACAGCAAGAAACATCAGCATGCCCAGAATATATGAACTGTGTTTTTTACACATACGGACCATATCTAGTTAAACTCTGCTTATGAAACTGTAACAAACCACAGCATCTCTTACATAGATGCTCTTTAGTTTATAGTGGAAAACGTTTTGGGTTCGTGAACTGTGTAAATTCATTTGAGCCAAAAAATCACAGGGATTTCCGGAATGAACTCTTGCTTGTAGGAAGACACAGAGCCTTTGGTTTAATTCCGTTTGTGAAGGGAAATTCAGACCAGTGTTCTCATCCATGAAACACCATCTGTTTTAACACAAGAAGCATCCTCTTCTGTCCAGAGTTGCAAAACAGCAAGAAATATGAGCATGTCCATAAAAAAAGAACTGTATTTCCTACTCATTGGGGCCACATCTAGTTGAACTCTGCTTGTGCAACTGTAACAAACCACAGAATCTCTTACATAGATGCTCTTTAGTTTATATTGAAAAACGTGTGGGGTTCGTGAACTGGGTAAATTCATTTGAGCCAAAAAATCACTGGGTTGTCCGGAAATGAACTCTTGCTTGTAGGAAGACACAGAGCCTTTGCTTTAACTCCGTTTGTGAAGGGAAATTCAGACCCGTGTTCTCATGCACGAAACATACTATGTTTTAGCGCAAGAAGCATGCTCTTCTTTCCAGCATCTCAAATACAGCAAGAAACATGAGCATGCCCAGAAAAAACGAAGTGTGTTTCTTACTCATACGGACCATATCTAGTTAAACTCTGCTTGTGAAACTGTAACAAACCACAGCACCTCTTACATAGAGGCTCTTTAGTTTATAGTGAAAAATGTGTTGGGTTCGTGAACTGGGTAAATTCATTTCAGCCGAAAAATCACTGGGGTTTTCGGAAATGAACTCTTGCTTGTAGGAAGACACAGAGCCTTTGTTTTAACTCCGTTTGTGAAGGGAAAATCAGACTAGTGTTCTCATCCATGAAACATACTCTGTTTTAACGCAAGAAGCATGCTCTTATTTCCAGCATCTCCCATACAGCTAGAAACATGAGCATGCCCAGAATATATGAACTGTGTTTCTTACTCATACGGACCATATCTAGTTAAACTCTGCTTGTGAAACTGTAACAAACCACAGCATCTCTTACATAGATGCCCTTAGGTTTATAGTGAAAATCGTGTTGGGTGCGTGAACTGTGTAAATTCATTTTAGCCGAAAAATCACTGGGTTTTCCGGAAATGAACTCTTGCTTGTAGGAAGACACAGAGCCTTTGTTTTAACTCCGTTTGTGAAGGGAAATTCAGACCTGTGTTCTCATCCATGAAACATACTCTGTTTTAACACAAGAAGATTGCCCTTCTTTCCAGCATCTCCAATACAAGAAGAAACATGAGCATGCCCAGAAAAAACGAAGTGTGTTTCTTACTCATATGGACCATATCTAGTTAAACTCTGCTTGTGAAACTGTAACAGGCCACAGCATCTCTTACATAGATGCTCTTTAGTTTATAGTGAAAAACCTGTGGGGTTCGTGAACTGGGTAAATTCATTTGAACTAAAAAATCACTGGGTTTTCCGGAAATGAATTCTTACTTGTAGGAAGACACAGAGACTTTGGTTTAACTCCGTTTGTGAAGGGAAATTCAGACCAGTGTTCTCATCCATGAAACACCCTCTGTTTTACGCAAGACGCATCTTCTTCTGTGCAGAGTCTGCAATACAGCAAGAAATATGAGCATGTCCAGAAAAAAAGAACTGTGTTTCCTACTCATACGGACCATATCTAGTTGAACTCTGCTTGTGAAACTGTAACAAACCACAGCATCTCTTACAAAGATGCTCTTTAGTTTATAGTGAAAAACGTGTTGGGTTCGTGAACTGGGTAAATTCATTTGAGCCGAAAAATCCCTGGGTTTTCTGGAAATGAACTCTTGCCTGTAGGAAGACACAGAGCCTTTGTTTTAACTCCGTTTGTGAAGGGAAATTCAGACCTGTGTTCTCATCCATGAAACAAACTCTGTTTTAACGCAAGAAGCATGCTCTTCTTTCCAGCATCTCCAATACAGGAAGAAACATGAGCATGCCCAGAAAAAAGGAAGTGTGTTTCTTACTCATACGGACCATATCTAGTTAAACTCTGCTTGTAAACTGTAACAAACAACAGCATCTCTTACATAGATGCTCTTTAGTTTATAGTGAAAAACGTGTTGGGTTCATGAACTGTGTAAATTCATTTGAGCCAAAAAATCACTGGGTTTTCCGGAAATGATTTCTTGCTTGGAGGAAGACACAGAGACTTAGGTTTAACTCCGTTCGTGATGGCAAATTCAGACCAGTGTTCTCATCCATGAAACATACTCTGTTTTAACGCAAGAAGGATGCACTTCTTTCCAACGTCTCCAATACAGCAAGAAACATGAGAATGCCCAGAAAAAACGAAGTGTGTTTCTTACTCATACGGACCATATCTAGTTAAACTCTGCTTGTGAAACTGTAACAAACCACAGCATCTCTTACATAGATGCTCTTTAGTTTATAGTGAAAATCGTGTTAGGTGCGTGAACTGTGTAAATTCATTATAGCCGAAAAACCACTGGGATTTCCGGAAATGAACTCTTGCTTGTAGGAAGACACAGAGCCTTTGGTTTAACTCCGTTTGTGAAGGGAAATACAGACCAGTGTTCTCATCCATGAAACTCACTCTGTTTTAACGCAAAGAGCATGCTCTTCTTTCCAAAATCTCCAATACAGCAAGAAACATGAGCATGCCCAAAAAAATGAACTGTGTTTCTTACTCATACGGACCATATCTAGTTGAACTCTGCTTGTGAAACTGTAACAAACCACAGCATCTCTTACATAGATGCTCTTTAGTTTATAGTGAAAAACGTGTGGGGTTCGTGAACCGGGTAAATTCATTTGAGCCGAAAAATCACTGGGTTTTTCGGAAATGAACTCTTGCTTGTAGGAAGACACAGAGCCTTTGATTTAACTCCGTTTGTGAAGGGAAATTCAGACCAGTGTTCTCATCCATGAAACATTCTCTGTTTTAACGCAAGAAGCATGCTCTTCTTTCCAGCATCTCCAATACAGCAAGAAACATGAGCATGCCCAGAATTTATGAACTGTGTTTTTTACTCATACGGACCATATCTAGTTAAACTCTGCTTATGAAACTGTAACAAACCACAGCATCTCTTACATAGATGCTCTATAGTTTATAGTGGAAAACGTTTTGGGTTCGTGAACTGTGTAAATTCATTTGAGCCAAAAAATCACAGGGATATCCGGAAATGAACTCTTGCCTGTAGGAAGACACAGAGCCTTTGGTTTAACTCCGTTTGTGAAGGCAAATTCAGACCAGTGTTCTCACCCATGAAACACCATCTGTTTTAACACAAGAAGCATTCTCTTCTGTCCAGAGTTGCAAAACAGCAAGAAATATGAGCATGTCCATAAAAAAAGAACTGTATTTCCTACTCATATGGACCATATCTAGTTGAACTCTGCTTGTGCAACTGTAACAAACCACAGAATCTCTTACATAGAAGTTCTTTAGTTTATAGTGAAAAATGTGTGGGGTTCGTGAACTGGGTAAATTCTTTTGAGCCGAAAAATCACTGGGTTTTCCGGAAATGAACTCTTGCTTTTAGGAAGACACAGAGCCTTTGCTTTAACTCCGTTTGTGAAGGGAAATTCAGACCAGTGTTCTCATCCATGAAACATACTCTGTTTTAACGCAAGAAACATGCTCTTCTTTCCAGCATCTCCAATACAGCAAGAAACATGAGCATGCCCAGAAAAAACGAACTGTGTTTCTTATTCATATGGACCATATCTAGTTAAACTCTGCTTGGGAAACTGTAACAAACCACAGCATCTCTTACATCGATGCAATTTATTTTATAGTGAAAAACATGTTGGGTGAGTGAACTGTGTAAATTCATTTGAGCCAAAAATCATAGGGATTTCCGGAAATGAACTCTTGCCTGTAGGAAGACAAAGAGCCTTTAGTTTAACTCCATTTGTGAAGGGAAATTCAGACCAGGGTTCTCATCCATGAAACACAATCTGTTTTAACACAAGAAGCATCCTCTTCTGTCCAGAGTTGCAATACAGCAAGAAACATGAGCATGCCCAGAATATATGAACTGTGTTTCTTACTCATACGGACCAAACCTAGTTAAACTCTGCTTGTGAAACTGTAACAAAACACAGCATCTCTTACATCGATGCAATTTAGTTTACAGTGAAAAACATGTTGGGTTCGTGAACTGTGTAATTTCATTTGAGCCGAATAATCACTGGGATTTCCGGAAATGAACTCTTGCTTGTAGGAAGAAACCGAGCCTTTGGTTTAACTCCGTTTGTGAAGGGAAATTCAGACCAGTGTTCTCATCCATGAAACACCCTCTGTTTTAACGCAAGAAGCATCCTCTTCTGTCCAGAGTCGGCAATACAGCAAGAAATATGAGCATGTCCAGAAAAAAAGAACTGTGTATCCTACTCATAAGGACCATATCTAGTTGAACTCTGCTTGTGAAACTGTAACAAACCACAGCATCTCTTACAAAGATGCTCTTTAGTTTATAGTGAAAAACGTGTTGGGTTCGTGAAATGGGTAAATTCATTTGAGCCGAAAAATCACTGGGTTTTCCGGAAATGAACTCTTGCTTTTAGGAAGTCACAGATCCTTTGTTTTAACTCCGTTTGTGAAGGGAAATTCAGACCTGTGTTCTCATCCATGAAACATACTCTGTTTTAACACAAGAAGCATGCTCTTCTTTCCAGCATCTCCAATACAAGAAGAAACATGAGCATGCCCAGAAAAACCGAAGTGTGTTTCTTACTCATATGGACCATATCTAGTTAAACTCTGCTTGTGAAACTGTAACAAACCACAGCATCTCTTACATAGATGCTCTTTAGTTTATAGTGAAAAACGTGTGGGGTTCGTGAACTGGGTAAATTCATTTGAGCCGAAAAATCACTGGGTTGTCCGGAAATGAATTCTTGCTTGTAGAAAGACACAGAGACTTTGGTTTAACTCCGTTTGTGAAGGCAAATTCAGACCAGTGTTCTCATCCATGAAACATACTCTGTTTTAACGCAAGAAACATGCTCTTCTTTCCAGCATCTCCAATACACCAAGAAACATGAGCATGCCCAGAAAAAACGAACTGTGTTTCTTATTCATATGGACCATATCTAGTTAAACTCTGCTTGGGAAACTGTAACAAACCACAGCATCTCTTACATAGATGCCCTTTAGTTTATAGTGAAAATCGTGTTGGGTTCTTGAATTGTGTAAATTCACTTTAGCCGAAAAATCATTGGGTTTTCAGGAAATGAACTCTTGCTTGAAGGAAACCACAGAGCCTTTGGTTTAACTCCGTTTGTGAAGGGAAATTCAGACCAGTGTTCTCATCCATGAAACATCCTCTGTTTTAACACAAGAAGCATCCTCTTCTGTCCAGAGTTGCAATAGAGCAAGAAATATGAGCATGTCCATAAAAAAGAAGTGTATTTCCTACTCATACGGACCATATCTAGTTGAACTCTGCTTGTGAAACTGTAACAAACCACAGCATCTCTTACATAGATTCTCTTTAGTTTATAGTGAAAAACGTGTGGGGTTCGTGAACTGGGTAAATTCATTTGAGCTGAAAAATCACTTGGTTTTCCGGAAATGAACTCTTGCTTGTAGGAAGACACAGAGCCTTTGGTTTAACTCCGTTTGTGAAGGGAAATTCAGACCAGTGTTCTCATCCATGAAACATACTCTGTTTTAACGCAAGAAGCATGCTCTTCTTTCCAGCATGTCCAATACAGCAAGAAACATGAGCATGCCCAGAAAAAACGAAGTGTGTTTCTTACTCATACGGACCATATCTAGTTAAACTCTGCTTGTAAACCTGTAACAAACAACAGCATCTCTTACATAGATGCCCTTTAGTTTATAGTGAAAAATATGTGGGGTTCGTGAACTGAGTAAATTCTTTTGAGCCGAAAAATCACTGGGTTTTCCGGAAATAAACTCTTGCTTTTAGGAAGACAGAGAGCCTTTGCTTTAACTCCGTTTGTGAAGGAAATTCAGACCAGGGTTCTCATCCATGAAACATACTCTGTTTTAACGCAAGAAACATGCTCTTCTTTCCAGCATCTCCAATATAGCAAGAAACATGAGCATGCCCAGAAAAAACGAACTGTGTTTCTTATTCATATGGACCATATCTAGTTAAACTCTGCTTGGGAATCTGTAACAAACCACAGCATCTCTTACCAAGATGTACTATAGTTTATAGTGGAATACGTTTTGGGTTCGTGAACTGTGTAAATTCATTTGAGCCAAAAAATCACAGGGATTTCCGGAAATGAACTCTTGCTTGTAGGAAGACACAGAGCCTTTGGTTTAACTCCGTTTGTGAAGGGAAATTCAGACCAGTGTTCTCATCCATGAAACACCATCTGTTTTAACGCAAGAAGCATCCTCTTATGTCCAGAGTCTGCAATACTGCAAGAAATATGAGCATGTCCAGAAAAAAAGAACTGTGTACCCTACTCATAACGACCATATCTAGTTGAACTCTGCTTGTGAAACTGTAACAAACCACAGCATCTCTTACAAAGATGCTCTTTAGTTTATAGTGAAAAACGTGTTGGGTTCGTGAACTGGGTAAATTCATTTGAGCCGAAAAATCACTGGGTTTTCCGGAAATGAACTCTTGCTTGTAGGAAGACACAGAGCCTTTGTTTTAACTCCGTTTGTGAAGGGAAATTCAGACCTGTGTTCTCATCCATGAAACATACTCTGTTTTAACACAAGAAGATTGCTCTTCTTTCCAGCATCTCCAATACAAGAAGAAACATGAGCATGCCCAGAAAAAACGAAGTGTGTTTCTTACTCATATGGACCATATCTAGTTAAACTCTGCTTGTGAAACTGTAACAAGCCACAGCATCTCTTACATAGATGCTCTTTAGTTTATAGTGAAAAACCTGTTGGGTTCTTGAACTGGGTAAATTCATTTGAACCAAAAAATCACTGGGTTTTCCGGAAATGAATTCTTGCTTGTAGGAAGACACAGAGACTTTGGTTTAACTCCGTTTGTGAAGGGAAATTCAGACCAGTGTTCTCATCCATGAAACACACTGTGTTTTAACGCAAAGAGCATGCTCTTCTTTCCAGAGTCTCTAATACAGCAAGAAATATGAGCATGCCCAGAAAAAAAGAACTGTGTTTCCTACGAATACTGACCATACCTATTTGAACTCTGCTTATCAAACTGTAAGAAACCACAGCATCTCTTACATAGATTCTCTTTAGTTTATAGTGAAAAACATGTTGGGTTCTTGAATTGTGTAAATTCATTTTAGCCGAAAAATCACTGGGTTTTCAGGAAATGAACTCTTGCTTGAAGGAAGACACAGAGAATTTGGTTTAACTCCGTTTGTGAAGGGAAATTCAGACCAGTGTTCTCATCCATGAAACATCCTCTGTTTTAACGCAAGAAGCATCCTCTTCTGTCCAGAGTTGCAATACAGCAAGAAACATGAGCATGTCCATAAAAAAGAAGTGTATTTCCTACTCATACGGACCATATCTAGTTGAACTCTGCTTGTGAAACTGTAACAAACCACAAAATCTCTTACATAGATTCCCTTCAGTTTATAGTGAAAAACGTGTGGTGTTCGTGAACTGGGTAATTTCATTTGAGCCGAAAAATCACTTGGTTTTCCGGAAATGAACTCTTGCTTGTAGGAAGACACAGAGCCTTTGGTTTAACTCCGTTTGTGAAGGGGAATTCAGACCAGTGTTCTCATCCATGAAACATACTCTGTTTTAACGCAAGAAGCATTCTCTTCTTTCCAGCATCTCCAATACAGCAAGAAACATGGGCATGCCCAGAAAAAACGAACTGTGTTTCTTACTCATACGGACCATATCTAGTTAAACACTGCTTGTGAAACTGTAACAAACCACAGCATCTCTTACATAGATGCTCTTTAGTTTATAGTGAAAAACGTGTGGGGTTCGTGAACTGGGTAAATTCCTTTGAGCCGAAAAATCACTGGGTTTTCCGGAAATGAACTCTTGCTTGTAGGAAGACATAGAGACTTTGGTTTAACTCCGTTTGTGAAGATAATTCAGACCAGTGTTCTCATCCATGAAACATACTCTGTTTTAACGCAAGAAGCATGCTCTTCTTTCCAGCATCTCCAATACAGCAAGAAACATCAGCATGCCCAGAATATATGAACTGTGTTTTTTACACATACGGACCATATCTAGTTAAACTCTGCTTATGAAACTGTAACAAACCACAGCATCTCTTACATAGATGCTCTTAAGTTTATAGTGGAAAACGTTTTGGGTTCGTGAACTGTGTAAATTCATTTGAGCCAAAAAATCACAGGGATTTCCGGAAATGAACTCTTGCTTGTAGGAAGACACAGAGCCTTTGGTTTAATTCCGTTTGTGAAGGGAAATTCAGACCAGTGTTCTCATCCATGAAACACCATCTGTTTTAACACAAGAAGCATCCTCTTCTGTCCAGAGTTGCAAAACAGCAAGAAATATGAGCATGTCCATAAAAAAAGAACTGTATTTCCTACTCATTGGGGCCACATCTAGTTGAACTCTGCTTGTGCAACTGTAACAAACCACAGAATCTCTTACATAGATGCTCTTTAGTTTATATTGAAAAACGTGTGGGGTTCGTGAACTGGGTAAATTCATTTGAGCCAAAAAATCACTGGGTTGTCCGGAAATGAACTCTTGCTTGTAGGAAGACACAGAGCCTTTGCTTTAACTCCGTTTGTGAAGGGAAATTCAGACCCGTGTTCTCATGCACGAAACATACTATGTTTTAGCGCAAGAAGCATGCTCTTCTTTCCAGCATCTCAAATACAGCAAGAAACATGAGCATGCCCAGAAAAAACGAAGTGTGTTTCTTACTCATACGGACCATATCTAGTTAAACTCTGCTTGTGAAACTGTAACAAACCACAGCACCTCTTACATAGAGGCTCTTTAGTTTATAGTGAAAAATGTGTTGGGTTCGTGAACTGGGTAAATTCATTTCAGCCGAAAAATCACTGGGGTTTTCGGAAATGAACTCTTGCTTGTAGGAAGACACAGAGCCTTTGTTTTAACTCCGTTTGTGAAGGGAAAATCAGACTAGTGTTCTCATCCATGAAACATACTCTGTTTTAACGCAAGAAGCATGCTCTTATTTCCAGCATCTCCCATACAGCTAGAAACATGAGCATGCCCAGAATATATGAACTGTGTTTCTTACTAATACGGACCATATCTAGTTAAACTCTGCTTGTGAAACTGTAACAAACCACAGCATCTCTTACATAGATGCCCTTAGGTTTATAGTGAAAATCGTGTTGGGTGCGTGAACTGTGTAAATTCATTTTAGCCGAAAAATCACTGGGATTTTCGGAAATGAACTCTTGCTTGTAGGAAGACACAGAGCCTTTGGTTTAACTCAGTTTGTGAAGGGAAATTCAGACCTGTGTTCTCATCCATGAAACACACTCTGTTTTAACGCAAAGAGCATGCTCTTCTTTCCAGAGTCTCTAATACAGCAAGAAACATGAGCATGCGAAGAAAAATAGAACTGTGTTTCCTATGAATACTGACCATATCTAGTTGAACTCTGCTTGTGAAACTGTAACAAACCACAGCATCTCTTACATAGATGCCCTTTAGTTTATAGTGAAAATCGTGTTGGGTTCTTGAATTGTGTAAATTCACTTTTGCCGAAAAATCATTGGGTTTTCAGGAAATGAACTCTTGCTTGAAGGAAACCACAGAGACTTTGGTTTAACTCCGTTTGTGAAGGGAAATTAGGACCAGTGTTCTCATCCATGAAACATCCTCTGTTTTAACACAAGAAGCATCCTCTTCTGTCCAGAGTTGCAATACAGCAAGAAATATGTGCATGTCCCGAAAAAAAGAACTGTGTTTCTTACTCATACGGACCATATCTAGTTGAACTCTGCTTGTGAAACTGCAACAAACCACAGCATCTCTTACATAGATGCTCTTTAGTTTATAGTGAAAATCGTGTTGGGTGCATGAACTGGGTAAATTTTTTGAGCCGAAAAATCACTGGGATTTCCGGAAATGAACTCTTGCTTGTAAGAAGAAACCGAGCCTTTGGTTTAACTCCGTTTGTGAAGGGAAATTCAGACCAGTGTTCTCATCCATGAAACACCCTCTGTTTTAACGCAAGAAGCATCCTCTTCTGTCCAGAGTCGGCAATACAGCAAGAAATATGAGCATGTCCAGAAAAAAAGAACTGTGTATCCTACTCATGAGGACCATATCTAGTTGAACTCTGCTTGTGAAACTGTAACAAACCACAGCATCTCTTACATAGATGCTCTTTAGTTTATAGTGAAAAACGTGTTGGCTTCGTGAACTGTGTAAATTCATTTTAGCCGAAAAATCACTGGGTTTTCCGGAAATGAACTCTTGCTTGTAGGAAGACACAGAGCCTTTGTTTTAACTCCGTTTGTGAAGGGAAATTCAGACCTGTGTTCTCATCCATGAAACATACTCTGTTTTAACGCAAGAAGCATGCTCTTCTTTCCAGCATCTCCAATACAGGAAGAAACATGAGCATGCCCAGAAAAAAGGAAGTGTGTTTCTTACTCATACGGACCATATCTAGTTAAACTCTGCTTGTAAACTGTAACAAACAACAGCATCTCTTACATAGATGCTCTTTAGTTTATAGTGAAAAACGTGTTGGGTTCATGAACTGTGTAAATTCATTTGAGCCAAAAAATCACTGGGTTTTCCGGAAATGATTTCTTGCTTGTAGGAAGACACAGAGCCTTTGTTTTAACTCCGTTTGTGAAGGGAAATTCAGACCTGTGTTCTCATCCATGAAACATACTCTGTTTTAACACAAGAAGATTGCCCTTCTTTCCAGCATCTCCAATACAAGAAGAAACATGAGCATGCCCAGAAAAAACGAAGTGTGTTTCTTACTCATATGGACCATATCTAGTTAAACTCTGCTTGTGAAACTGTAACAGGCCACAGCATCTCTTACATAGATGCTCTTTAGTTTATAGTGAAAAACCTGTGGGGTTCGTGAACTGGGTAAATTCATTTGAACTAAAAAATCACTGGGTTTTCCGGAAATGAATTCTTACTTGTAGGAAGACACAGAGACTTTGGTTTAACTCCGTTTGTGAAGGGAAATTCAGACCAGTGTTCTCATCCATGAAACACCCTCTGTTTTACGCAAGACGCATCTTCTTCTGTGCAGAGTCTACAATACAGCAAGAAATATGAGCATGTCCAGAAAAAAAGAACTGTGTTTCCTACTCATACGGACCATATCTAGTTGAACTCTGCTTGTGAAACTGTAACAAACCACAGCATCTCTTACAAAGATGCTCTTTAGTTTATAGTGAAAAACGTGTTGGGTTCGTGAACTGGGTAAATTCATTTGAGCCGAAAAATCCCTGGGTTTTCTGGAAATGAACTCTTGCCTGTAGGAAGACACAGAGCCTTTGTTTTAACTCCGTTTGTGAAGGGAAATTCAGACCTGTGTTCTCATCCATGAAACAAACTCTGTTTTAACGCAAGAAGCATGCTCTTCTTTCCAGCATCTCCAATACAGGAAGAAACATGAGCATGCCCAGAAAAAAGGAAGTGTGTTTCTTACTCATACGGACCATATCTAGTTAAACTCTGCTTGTAAACTGTAACAAACAACAGCATCTCTTACATAGATGCTCTTTAGTTTATAGTGAAAAACGTGTTGGGTTCATGAACTGTGTAAATTCATTTGAGCCAAAAAATCACTGGGTTTTCCGGAAATGATTTCTTGCTTGTAGGAAGACACAGAGACTTAGGTTTAACTCCGTTCGTGATGGCAAATTCAGACCAGTGTTCTCATCCATGAAACATACTCTGTTTTAACGCAAGAAGGATGCACTTCTTTCCAACGTCTCCAATACAGCAAGAAACATGAGAATGCCCAGAAAAAACGAAGTGTGTTTCTTACTCATACGGACCATATCTAGTTAAACTCTGCTTGTGAAACTGTAACAAACCACAGCATCTCTTACATAGATGCTCTTTAGTTTATAGTGAAAATCGTGTTAGGTGCGTGAACTGTGTAAATTCATTATAGCCGAAAAACCACTGGGATTTCCGGAAATGAACTCTTGCTTGTAGGAAGACACAGAGCCTTTGGTTTAACTCCGTTTGTGAAGGGAAATACAGACCAGTGTTCTCATCCATGAAACTCACTCTGTTTTAACGCAAAGAGCATGCTCTTCTTTCCAAAATCTCCAATACAGCAAGAAACATGAGCATGCCCAAAAAAATGAACTGTGTTTCTTACTCATACGGACCATATCTAGTTGAACTCTGCTTGTGAAACTGTAACAAACCACAGCATCTCTTACATAGATGCTCTTTAGTTTATAGTGAAAAACGTGTGGGGTTCGTGAACCGGGTAAATTCATTTGAGCCGAAAAATCACTGGGTTTTTCGGAAATGAACTCTTGCTTGTAGGAAGACACAGAGCCTTTGATTTAACTCCGTTTGTGAAGGGAAATTCAGACCAGTGTTCTCATCCATGAAACATACTCTGTTTTAAAGCAAGAAGCATGCTCTTCTTTACAGCATCTCCAAAACAGCAAGAAAAATGAGCATGCCCAGAATATACGAACTGTGTTTCTTACTCATACGGACCATATCTAGTTAAACTCTGCTTGTGAAACTGTAACAAACCACAGCATCTCTTACATAGATGCTCTTTAGTTTATAGTGAAAAACGTGTGGGGTTCGTGAACTGGGTAAATTCATTTGAGCCGAAAAATCACTGGATTTCCCGGAAATGAA
The DNA here is from genome assembly GCA_949786385.1 of Onychomys leucogaster. Taxonomy (NCBI): domain Eukaryota; kingdom Metazoa; phylum Chordata; class Mammalia; order Rodentia; family Cricetidae; genus Onychomys; species Onychomys leucogaster. Next base: position 46,075 of record CATKUP010000689.1, read on the forward strand.
CTCTTGCTTGTAGGAAGACACAGAGCCTTTGGTTTAACTCCGTTGTGAAGGGAAATTCAGACCAGTGTTCTCATCCATGAAACATACTCTGTTTTAACGCAAGAAGCATGCTCTTCTTTCCAGCATCTCGTATACAGCAAGAAACATGAGCATGCCCAGAAAAAACAAACTGTGTTTCTTACTCATACGGACCATATCTAGTTAAACTCTGCTTGTGAAACTGTAACAAATCACAGCATCTCTTACATAAATTCTCTTTATTTTATAGTGAAAAACGTGTTGGTTTCGTGAACTGGGTAAATTCATTTGAGCTCAAAAATCACTGGGATTTCCGTAAATGAACTCTTGCTTGTAGGAAGACACAGAGCCTTTGGTTTAACTCCGTTTGTGAAGGGAAATTCAGACCAGTGTTCTCATCCATGAAACACCGTCTGTTTTAACACAAGATGAATCCTCTTCTGTGCAGAGTTGCAATACAGCAAGAAATATGAGAATGTCCATAAAAAAAGAACTGTATTTCCTACTCATACGGACCATATTTAGTTGAACTCTGCTTGTGAAACTGGAACAAACCACAGCATCTCTTACATAGATGCTCTTTAGTTTATAGTGAAAAACATGTGGGGTTCGTGAACTGGGTAAATTCATTTGAGCCGAAAAATCACTGGGTTTTCCGGAAATGAACTCTTGCTTGTAGGAAGATATGGAGCCTTTGGTTTAACTCCGTTTGTGAAGATAATTCAGACCAGTGTTCTCATCCATGAAACATTCTCTGTTTTAACGCAAGAAGCATGCTCTTCTTTCCAGCATCTCCAATACAGCAAGAAACATGAGCATGCCCAGAATTTATGAACTGTGTTTTTTACTCATACGGACCATATCTAGTTAAACTCTGCTTATGAAACTGTAACAAACCACAGCATCTCTTACATAGATGCTCTATAGTTTATAGTGGAAAACGTTTTGGGTTCGTGAACTGTGTAAATTCATTTGAGCCAAAAAATCACAGGGATATCCGGAAATGAACTCTTGCCTGTAGGAAGACACAGAGCCTTTGGTTTAACTCCGTTTGTGAAGGCAAATTCAGACCAGTGTTCTCACCCATGAAACACCATCTGTTTTAACACAAGAAGCATTCTCTTCTGTCCAGAGTTGCAAAACAGCAAGAAATATGAGCATGTCCATAAAAAAAGAACTGTATTTCCTACTCATATGGACCATATCTAGTTGAACTCTGCTTGTGCAACTGTAACAAACCACAGAATCTCTTACATAGAAGTTCTTTAGTTTATAGTGAAAAATGTGTGGGGTTCGTGAACTGGGTAAATTCTTTTGAGCCGAAAAATCACTGGGTTTTCCGGAAATGAACTCTTGCTTTTAGGAAGACACAGAGCCTTTGCTTTAACTCCGTTTGTGAAGGAAAATTCAGACCAGTGTTCTCATCCATGAAACATACTCTGTTTTAACGCAAGAAACATGCTCTTCTTTCCAGCATCTCCAATACAGCAAGAAACATGAGCATGCCCAGAAAAAACGAACTGTGTTTCTTATTCATATGGACCATATCTAGTTAAACTCTGCTTGGGAAACTGTAACAAACCACAGCATCTCTTACATCGATGCAATTTATTTTATAGTGAAAAACATGTTGGGTGAGTGAACTGTGTAAATTCATTTGAGCCAAAAATCATAGGGATTTCCGGAAATGAACTCTTGCCTGTAGGAAGACACAGAGCCTTTAGTTTAACTCCGTTTGTGAAGGGAAATTCAGACCAGGGTTCTCATCCATGAAACACAATCTGTTTTAACACAAGAAGCATCCTCTTCTGTCCAGAGTTGCAATACAGCAAGAAACATGAGCATGCCCAGAATATATGAACTGTGTTTCTTACTCATACGGACCAAACCTAGTTAAACTCTGCTTGTGAAACTGTAACAAAACACAGCATCTCTTACATCGATGCAATTTAGTTTACAGTGAAAAACATGTTGGGTTCGTGAACTGTGTAATTTCATTTGAGCCGAATAATCACTGGGATTTCCGGAAATGAACTCTTGCTTGTAGGAAGAAACCGAGCCTTTGGTTTAACTCCGTTTGTGAAGGGAAATTCAGACCAGTGTTCTCATCCATGAAACACCCTCTGTTTTAACGCAAGAAGCATCCTCTTCTGTCCAGAGTCGGCAATACAGCAAGAAATATGAGCATGTCCAGAAAAAAAGAACTGTGTATCCTACTCATAAGGACCAATCTAGTTGAACTCTGCTTGTGAAACTGTAACAAACCACAGCATCTCTTACAAAGATGCTCTTTAGTTTATAGTGAAAAACGTGTTGGGTTCGTGAAATGGGTAAATTCATTTGAGCCGAAAAATCACTGGGTTTTCCGGTAATGAACTCTTGCTTTTAGGAAGTCACAGATCCTTTGTTTTAACTCCGTTTGTGAAGGGAAATTCAGACCTGTGTTCTCATCCATGAAACATACTCTGTTTTAACACAAGAAGCATGCTCTTCTTTCCAGCATCTCCAATACAAGAAGAAACATGAGCATGCCCAGAAAAACCGAAGTGTGTTTCTTACTCATATGGACCATATCTAGTTAAACTCTGCTTGTGAAACTGTAACAAACCACAGCATCTCTTACATAGATGCTCTTTAGTTTATAGTGAAAAACGTGTGGGGTTCGTGAACTGGGTAAATTCATTTGAGCCGAAAAATCACTGGGTTGTCCGGAAATGAATTCTTGCTTGTAGAAAGACACAGAGACTTTGGTTTAACTCCGTTTGTGAAGGCAAATTCAGACCAGTGTTCTCATCCATGAAACATACTCTGTTTTAATGCAAGAAACATGCTCTTCTTTCCAGCATCTCCAATACACCAAGAAACATGAGCATGCCCAGAAAAAACGAACTGTGTTTCTTATTCATATGGACCATATCTAGTTAAACTCTGCTTGGGAAACTGTAATAAACCACAGCATCTCTTACCCAGATGCTCTTTAGTTTATAGTGAAAAACGTGTTGGGTTCGTGAACTGTGTAAATTCATTTGAGCCAAAAAATCACAGGGATTTCCGGAAATGAACTCTTGCCTGTAGGAAGACACAGAGCCTTTGGTTTAACTCCGTTTGTGAAGGGAAATTCACCAGTGTTCTCATCCATGAAATATCCTCTGTTTTAACACAAGAAGCATCCTCTTCTGTCCAGAGTTGCAATAGAGCAAGAAATATGAGCATGTCCATAAAAAAGAAGTGTATTTCCTACTCATACGGACCATATCTAGTTGAACTCTGCTTGTGAAACTGTAACAAACCACAGCATCTCTTACATAGATTCTCTTTAGTTTATAGTGAAAAACGTGTGGGGTTCGTGAACTGGGTAAATTCATTTGAGCTGAAAAATCACTTGGTTTTCCGGAAATGAACTCTTGCTTGTAGGAAGACACAGAGCCTTTGGTTTAACTCCGTTTGTGAAGGGAAATTCAGACCAGTGTTCTCATCCATGAAACATACTCTGTTTTAACGCAAGAAGCATGCTCTTCTTTCCAGCATGTCCAATACAGCAAGAAACATGAGCATGCCCAGAAAAAACGAAGTGTGTTTCTTACTCATACGGACCATATCTAGTTAAACTCTGCTTGTAAAACTGTAACAAACAACAGCATCTCTTACATAGATGCCCTTTAGTTTATAGTGAAAAATATGTGGGGTTCGTGAACTGGGTAAATTCTTTTGAGCCGAAAAATCACTGGGTTTTCCGGAAATAAACTCTTGCTTTTAGGAAGACAGAGAGCCTTTGCTTTAACTCCGTTTGTGAAGGAAATTCAGACCAGGGTTCTCATCCATGAAACATACTCTGTTTTAACGCAAGAATCATGCTCTTCTTTCCAGCATCTCCAATACAGCAAGAAACATGAGCATGCCCAGAAAAAACGAACTGTGTTTCTTATTCATATGGACCATATCTAGTTAAACTCTGCTTGGGAATCTGTAACAAACCACAGCATCTCTTACCAAGATGTACTATAGTTTATAGTGGAATACGTTTTGGGTTCGTGAACTGTGTAAATTCATTTGAGCCAAAAAATCACAGGGATTTCCGGAAATGAACTCTTGCTTGTAGGAAGACACAGAGCCTTTGGTTTAACTCCGTTTGTGAAGGGAAATTCAGACCAGTGTTCTCATCCATGAAACACCATCTGTTTTAACGCAAGAAGCATCCTCTTATGTCCAGAGTCTGCAATACAGCAAGAAATATGAGCATGTCCAGAAAAAAAGAACTGTGTACCCTACTCATAACGACCATATCTAGTTGAACTCTGCTTGTGAAACTGTAACAAACCACAGCATCTCTTACAAAGATGCTCTTTAGTTTATAGTGAAAAACGTGTTGGGTTCGTGAACTGGGTAAATTCATTTGAGCCGAAAAATCACTGGGTTTTCCGGAAATGAACTCTTGCTTGTAGGAAGACACAGAGCCTTTGTTTTAACTCCGTTTGTGAAGGGAAATTCAGACCTGTGTTCTCATCCATGAAACATACTCTGTTTTAACACAAGAAGATTGCTCTTCTTTCCAGCATCTCCAATACAAGAAGAAACATGAGCATGCCCAGAAAAAACGAAGTGTGTTTCTTACTCATATGGACCATATCTAGTTAAACTCTGCTTGTGAAACTGTAACAAGCCACAGCATCTCTTACATAGATGCTCTTTAGTTTATAGTGAAAAACCTGTGGGGTTCGTGAACTGGGTAAATTCATTTGAACCAAAAAATCACTGGGTTTTCCGGAAATGATTTCTTGCTTGTAGGAAGACACAGAGACTTTGGTTTAACTCCGTTTTTGAAGGCAAATTCAGACCAGTGTTCTCATCCATGAAACATACTCTGTTTTAACGCAAGAAGCATGCTCTTCTTTCCAGCGTCTCCAATACAGCAAGAAATATGAGCATGCCCAGAAAAAACGAAGTGTGTTTCTTACTCATACGGACCATATCTAGTTAAACTCTGCTTGTGAAACTGTAACAAACCACAGCATCTCTTACACAGAGGCCCTTTAGTTTATAGTGAAAATCGTGTTGGGTGCGTGAAGTGTGTAAATTCATTTTAGCCGAAAAATCATTGGGATTTCCGGAAATGAACTCTTGCTTGTAGGAAGACACAGAGACTTTGGTTTAACTCTGTTTGTGAAGGGAAATTCAGACCAGTGTTCTCATCCATGAAACACACTGTGTTTTAACGCAAAGAGCATGCTCTTCTTTCCAGAGTCTCTAATACAGCAAGAAATATGAGCATGCCCAGAAAAAAAGAACTGTGTTTCCTACGAATACTGACCATATCTAGTTGAACTCTGCTTATCAAACTGTAAGAAACCACAGCATCTCTTACATAGATTCTCTTTAGTTTATAGTGAAAAACATGTTGGGTTCTTCAATTGTGTAAATTCATTTTAGCCGAAAAATCACTGGGTTTTCAGGAAATGAACTCTTGCTTGAAGGAAGACACAGAGAATTTGGTTTAACTCCGTTTGTGAAGGGAAATTCAGACCAGTGTTCTCATCCATGAAACATCCTCTGTTTTAACGCAAGAAGCATCCTCTTCTGTCCAGAGTTGCAATAGAGCAGGAAATAATAGCATGTCCATAAAAAAGAAGTGTATTTCCTACTCATACGGACCATATCTAGTTGAACTCTGCTTGTGAAACTGTAACAAACCACAAAATCTCTTACATAGATTCCCTTTAGTTTATAGTGAAAAACGTGTGGTGTTCGTGAACTGGGTAATTTCATTTGAGCCGAAAAATCACTTCGTTTTCCGGAAATGAACTCTTGCTTGTAGGAAGACACAGACCCTTTGGTTTAACTCCGTTTGTGAAGGGAAATTCAGACCAGTGTTCTCATCCATGAAACATACTCTGTTTTAACACAAGAAGCATGCTCTTCTTTCCAGCATGTCCAATACAGCAAGAAACATAAGCATGCCCAGAAAAAACGAAGTGTGTTTCTTACTCATACGGACCATATCTAGTTTAACTCTGCTTGTGAAACTGTAACAAACCACAGCATCTCTTACTTAGATGCCCTTTAGTTTATATTGAAAAACTTGTGGGGTTCGTGAACTGTGTAAATTTATTTGAGCCGAAAAATCACTGGGTTTTCCGGAAATGAACTCTTGCTTGTAGGAAGACACAGAGACTTTGGTTTAACTCCGTTTGTGAAGGGAAATTCAGACCAGTGTTCTCATCCATGAAACATACTCTGTTTTAACGCAAGAAGCATTCTCTTCTTTCCAGCATCTCCAATACAGCAAGAAACATGGGCATGCCCAGAAAAAACGAACTGTGTTTCTTACTCATACGGACCATATCTAGTTAAACACTGCTTGTGAAACTGTAACAAACCACAGCATCTCTTACATAGATGCTCTTTAGTTTATAGTGAATACATGTGGGGTTCGTGAACAGGGTAAATTCATTTGAGCCGAAAAATCACCGGGTTTTCCGGAAATGAACTCTTCCTTGTAGGAAGACATAGAGACTTTGGTTTAACTCCGTTTGTGAAGATAATTCAGACCAGTGTTCTCATCCATGAAACATACTCTGTTTTAACGCAAGAAGCATGCTCTTCTTTCCAGCATCTCCAATACAGCAAGAAACATCAGCATGCCCAGAATATATGAACTGTGTTTTTTACACATACGGACCATATCTAGTTAAACTCTGCTTATGAAACTGTAACAAACCACAGCATCTCTTACATAGATAATCTTTAGTTTATAGTGGAAAACGTTTTGGGTTCGTGAAGTGTGTAAATTCATTTGAGCCAAAAAATCACAGGGATTTCCGGAAATGAACTCTTGCTTGTAGGAAGACACAGAGCCTTTGGTTTAATTCCGTTTGTGAAGGGAAATTCAGACCAGTGTTCTCATCCATGAAACACCATCTGTTTTAACACAAGAAGCATCCTCTTCTGTCCAGAGTTGCAAAACAGCAAGAAATATGAGCATGTCCATAAAAAAAGAACTGTATTTCCTACTCATTGGGGCCACATCTAGTTGAACTCTGCTTGTGCAACTGTAACAAACCACAGAATCTCTTACATAGATGCTCTTTAGTTTATAGTGAAAAACATGTGGGGTTCGTGAACTGGGTAAATTCATTTGAGCCAAAAAATCACTGGGTTGTCCGGAAATGAACTCTTGCTTGTAGGAAGACACAGAGCCTTTGCTTTAACTCCGTTTGTGAAGGGAAATTTAGACCCGTGTTCTCATGCACGAAACATAATATGTTTTAGCGCAAGAAGCATGCTCTTCTTTCCAGCATCTCAAATACAGCAAGAAACATGAGCATGCCCAGAAAAAACGAAGTGTGTTTCTTACTCATACGGACCATATCTAGTTAATCTCTGCTTGTGAAACTGTAACAAACCACAGCACCTCTTACATAGAGGCTCTTTAGTTTATAGTGAAAAATGTGTTGGGTTCGTGAACTGGGTAAATTCATTTCAGCCGAAAAATCACTGGGTTTTTCGGAAATGAACTCTTGCTTGTAGGAAGACACAGAGCCTTTGTTTTAACTCCGTTTGTGAAGGGAAAATCAGACTAGTGTTCTCATCCATGAAACATACTCTGTTTTAACGCAAGAAGCATGCTCTTATTTCCAGCATCTCCAATACAGCTAGAAACATGAGCATGCCCAGAATATATGAACTGTGTTTCTTACTCATACGGACCATATCTAGTTAAACTCTGCTTGTGAAACTGTAACAAACCACAGCATCTCTTACATAGATGCTCTATAGTTTATAGTGGAAAACGTTTTGGGTTCGTGAACTGTGTAAATTCATTTGAGCCAAAAAATCACAGGGATTTCCGGAAATGAACTCTTGCCTGTAGGAAGACACAGAGCCTTTGGTTTAACTCCGTTTGTGAAGGCAAATTCAGACCAGTGTTCTCACCCATGAAACACCATCTGTTTTAACACAAGAAGCATTCTCCTCTGTCCAGAGTTGCAAAACAGCAAGAAATATGAGCATGTCCATAAAAAAAGAACTGTATTTCCTACTCATATGGACCATATCTAGTTGAACTCTGCTTGTGCAACTGTAACAAAACACAGCATCTCTTACATCGATGCAATTTAGTTTACAGTGAAAAACGTGTTGGGTTCGTGAACTGTGTAATTTCATTTGAGCCGAATAATCACTGGGATTTCCGGAAATGAACTCTTGCTTGTAGGAAGAAACCGAGCCTTTGGTTTAACTCCGTTTGTGAAGGGAAATTCAGACCAGTGTTCTCATCCATGAAACACCCTCTGTTTTAACGCAAGAAGCATCCTCTTCTGTCCAGAGTCGGCAATATAGCAAGAAATATGAGCATGTCCAGAAAAAAAGAACTGTGTATCCTACTCATAAGGACCATATCTAGTTGAACTCTGCTTGTGAAAGTGTAACAAACCACAGCATCTCTTACAAAGATGCTCTTTAGTTTATAGTGAAAAACGTGTTGGGTTCGTGAAATGGGTAAATTCATTTGAGCCGAAAAATCACTGGGTTTTCCGGTAATGAACTCTTGCTTTTAGGAAGTCACAGATCCTTTGTTTTAACTCCGTTTGTGAAGGGAAATTCAGACCTGTGTTCTCATCCATGAAACATACTCTGTTTTAACACAAGAAGCATGCTCTTCTTTCCAGCATCTCCAATACAAGAAGAAACATGAGCATGCCCAGAAAAACCGAAGTGTGTTTCTTACTCATATGGACCATATCTAGTTAAACTCTGCTTGTGAAACTGTAACAAACCACAGCATCTCTTACATAGATGCTCTTTAGTTTATAGTGAAAAACGTGTGGGGTTCGTGAACTGGGTAAATTCATTTGAGCCGAAAAATCACTGGGTTGTCCGGAAATGAATTCTTGCTTGTAGAAAGACACAGAGACTTTGGTTTAACTCCGTTTGTGAAGGCAAATTCAGACCAGTGTTCTCATCCATGAAACATACTCTGTTTTAACGCAAGAAACATGCTCTTCTTTCCAGCATCTCCAATACACCAAGAAACATGAGCATGCCCAGAAAAAACGAACTGTGTTTCTTATTCATATGGACCATATCTAGTTAAACTCTGCTTGGGAAACTGTAACAAACCACAGCATCTATTACCCAGATGCTCTTTAGTTTATAGTGAAAAACGTGTTGGGTTCGTGAACTGTGTAAATTCATTTGAGCCAAAAAATCACAGGGATTTCCGGAAATGAACTCTTGCCTGTAGGAAGACACAGAGCCTTTGGTTTAACTCCGTTTGTGAAGGGAAATTCAGACCAGTGTTCTCATCCATGAAATATCCTCTGTTTTAACACAAGAAGCATCCTCTTCTGTCCAGAGTTGCAATAGAGCAAGAAATATGAGCATGTCCATAAAAAAGAAGTGTATTTCCTACTCATACGGACCATATCTAGTTGAACTCTGCTTGTGAAACTGTAACAAACCACAGCATCTCTTACATCGATTCTCTTTAGTTTATAGTGAAAAACGTGTGGGGTTCGTGAACCGGGTAAATTCATTTGAGCTGAAAAATCACTTGGTTTTCCGGAAATGAACTCTTGCTTGTAGGAAGACACAGAGCCTTTGGTTTAACTCCGTTTGTGAAGGGAAATTCAGACCAGTGTTCTCATCCATGAAACATACTCTGTTTTAACGCAAGAAGCATGCTCTTCTTTCCAGCATGTCCAATACAGCAAGAAACATGAGCATGCCCAGAAAAAACGAAGTGTGTTTCTTACTCATACGGACCATATCTAGTTAAACTCTGCTTGTAAAACTGTAACAAACCACAGCATCTCTTACATAGATGCTCTTTAGTTTATAGTGAAAAACGTGTGGGGTTCGTGAACTGGGTAAATTCATTTGAGCCGAAAAATCACTGGGTTGTCCGGAAATGAATTCTTGCTTGTAGAAAGACACAGAGACTTTGGTTTAACTCCGTTTGTGAAGGCAAATTCAGACCAGTGTTCTCATCCATGAAACATACTCTGTTTTAACGCAAGAAACATGCTCTTCTTTCCAGCATCTCCAATACACCAAGAAACATGAGCATGCCCAGAAAAAACGAACTGTGTTTCTTATTCATATGGACCATATCTAGTTAAACTCTGCTTGGGAAACTGTAACAAACCACAGCATCTCTTACCCAGATGCTCTTTAGTTTATAGTGAAAAACGTGTTGGGTTCGTGAACTGTGTAAATTCATTTGAGCCAAAAAATCACAGGGATTTCCGGAAATGAACTCTTGCCTGTAGGAAGACACAGAGCCTTTGGTTTAACTCCGTTTGTGAAGGGAAATTCAGACCAGTGTTCTCATCCATGAAATATCCTCTGTTTTAACACAAGAAGCATCCTCTTCTGTCCAGAGTTGCAATAGAGCAAGAAATATGAGCATGTCCATAAAAAAGAAGTGTATTTCCTACTCATACGGACCATATCTAGTTGAACTCTGCTTGGGAAACTGTAACAAACCACAGCATCTCTTACCCAGATGCTCTTTAGTTTATAGTGAAAAACGTGTTGGGTTCGTGAACTGTGTAAATTCATTTGAGCCAAAAAATCACAGGGATTTCCGGAAATGAACTCTTGCCTGTAGGAAGACACAGAGCCTTTGGTTTAACTCCGTTTGTGAAGGGAAATTCAGACCAGTGTTCTCATCCATGAAACATACTCTGTTTTAACGCAAGAAGCATGCTCTTCTTTCCAGCATGTCCAATACAGCAAGAAACATGAGCATGCCCAGAAAAAACGAAGTGTGTTTCTTACTCATACGGACCATATCTAGTTAAACTCTGCTTGTAAAACTGTAACAAACAACAGCATCTCTTACATAGATGCCCTTTAGTTTATAGTGAAAAATATGTGGGGTTCGTGAACTGGGTAAATTCTTTTGAGCCGAAAAATCACTGGGTTTTCCGGAAATAAACTCTTGCTTTTAGGAAGACAGAGAGCCTTTGCTTTAACTCCGTTTGTGAAGGAAATTCAGACCAGGGTTCTCATCCATGAAACATACTCTGTTTTAACGCAAGAAACATGCTCTTCTTTCCAGCAATTCCAATACAGCAAGAAACATGAGCATGCCCAGAAAAAACGAACTGTGTTTCTTATTCATATGGACCATATCTAGTTAAACTCTGCTTGGGAATCTGTAACAAACCACAGCATCTCTTACCAAGATGTACTATAGTTTATAGTGGAATACGTTTTGGGTTCGTGAACTGTGTAAATTCATTTGAGCCAAAAAATCACAGGGATTTCCGGAAATGAACTCTTGCTTGTAGGAAGACACAGAGCCTTTGGTTTAACTCCGTTTGTGAAGGGAAATTCAGACCAGTGTTCTCATCCATGAAACACCATCTGTTTTAACGCAAGAAGCATCCTCTTATCTCCAGAGTCTGCAATACAGCAAGAAATATGAGCATGTCCAGAAAAAAAGAACTGTGTACCCTACTCATAACGACCATATCTAGTTGAACTCTGCTTGTGAAACTGTAACAAACCACAGCATCTCTTACAAAGATGCTCTTTAGTTTATAGTGAAAAACGTGTTGGGTTCGTGAACTGGGTAAATTCATTTGAGCCGAAAAATCACTGGGTTTTCCGGAAATGAACTCTTGCTTGTAGGAAGACACAGAGCCTTTGTTTTAACTCCGTTTGTGAAGGGAAATTCAGACCTGTGTTCTCATCCATGAAACATACTCTGTTTTAACACAAGAAGATTGCTCTTCTTTCCAGCATCTCCAATACAAGAAGAAACATGAGCATGCCCAGAAAAAACGAAGTGTGTTTCTTACTCATATGGACCATATCTAGTTAAACTCTGCTTGTGAAACTGTAACAAGCCACAGCATCTCTTACATAGATGCTCTTTAGTTTATAGTGAAAAACCTGTGGGGTTCGTGAACTGGGTAAATTCATTTGAACCAAAAAATCACTGGGTTTTCCGGAAATGATTTCTTGCTTGTAGGAAGACACAGAGACTTTGGTTTAACTCCGTTTTTGAAGGCAAATTCAGACCAGTGTTCTCATCCATGAAACATACTCTGTTTTAACGCAAGAAGCATGCTCTTCTTTCCAGCGTCTCCAATACAGCAAGAAATATGAGCATGCCCAGAAAAAACGAAGTGTGTTTCTTACTCATACGGACCATATCTAGTTAAACTCTGCTTGTGAAACTGTAACAAACCACAGCATCTCTTACACAGAGGCCCTTTAGTTTATAGTGAAAATCGTGTTGGGTGCGTGAAGTGTGTAAATTCATTTTAGCCGAAAAATCATTGGGATTTCCGGAAATGAACTCTTGCTTGTAGGAAGACACAGAGACTTTGGTTTAACTCTGTTTGTGAAGATAATTCAGACCAGTGTTCTCATCCATGAAACATACTCTGTTTTAACGCAAGAAGCATGCTCTTCTTTCTAGCATCTCCAATACAGCAAGAAACATCAGCATGCCCAGAATATATGAACTGTGTTTTTTACACATACGGACCATATCTAGTTAAACTCTGCTTATGAAACTGTAACAAACCACAGCATCTCTTACATAGATAATCTTTAGTTTATAGTGGAAAACGTTTTGGGTTCGTGAACTGTGTAAATTCATTTGAGCCAAAAAATCACAGGGATTTCCGGAAATGAACTCTTGCTTGTAGGAAGACACAGAGCCTTTGGTTTAATTCCGTTTGTGAAGGGAAATTCAGACCAGTGTTCTCATCCATGAAACACCATCTGTTTTAACACAAGAAGCATCCTCTTCTGTCCAGAGTTGCAAAACAGCAAGAAATATGAGCATGTCCATAAAAAAAGAACTGTATTTCCTACTCATTGGGGCCACATCTAGTTGAACTCTGCTTGTGCAACTGTAACAAACCACAGAATCTCTTACATAGATGCTCTTTAGTTTATAGTGAAAAACATGTGGGGTTCGTGAACTGGGTAAATTCATTTGAGCCAAAAAATCACTGGGTTGTCCGGAAATGAACTCTTGCTTGTAGGAAGACACAGAGCCTTTGCTTTAACTCCGTTTGTGAAGGGAAATTCAGACCCATGTTCTCATGCACGAAACATAATATGTTTTAGCGCAAGAAGCATGCTCTTCTTTCCAGCATCTCAAATACAGCAAGAAACATGAGCATGCCCAGAAAAAACGAAGTGTGTTTCTTACTCATACGGACCATATCTAGTTAATCTCTGCTTGTGAAACTGTAACAAACCACAGCACCTCTTACATAGAGGCTCTTTAGTTTATAGTGAAAAATGTGTTGGGTTCGTGAACTGGGTAAATTCATTTCAGCCGAAAAATCACTGGGTTTTTCGGAAATGAACTCTTGCTTGTAGGAAGACACAGAGCCTTTGTTTTAACTCCGTTTGTGAAGGGAAAATCAGACTAGTGTTCTCATCCATGAAACATACTCTGTTTTAACGCAAGAAGCATGCTCTTATTTCCAGCATCTCCAATACAGCTAGAAACATGAGCATGCCCAGAATATATGAACTGTGTTTCTTACTCATACGGACCATATCTAGTTAAACTCTGCTTGTGAAACTGTAACAAACCACAGCATCTCTTACATAGATGCTCTATAGTTTATAGTGGAAAACGTTTTGGGTTCGTGAACTGTGTAAATTCATTTGAGCCAAAAAATCACAGGGATTTCCGGAAATGAACTCTTGCCTGTAGGAAGACACAGAGCCTTTGGTTTAACTCCGTTTGTGAAGGCAAATTCAGACCAGTGTTCTCACCCATGAAACACCATCTGTTTTAACACAAGAAGCATTCTCTTCTGTCCAGAGTTGCAAAACAGCAAGAAATATGAGCATGTCCATAAAAAAAGAACTGTATTTCCTACTCATATGGACCATATCTAGTTGAACTCTGCTTGTGCAACTGTAACAAAACACAGCATCTCTTACATCGATGCAATTTAGTTTACAGTGAAAAACGTGTTGGGTTCGTGAACTGTGTAATTTCATTTGAGCCGAATAATCACTGGGATTTCCGGAAATGAACTCTTGCTTGTAGGAAGAAACCGAGCCTTTGGTTTAACTCCGTTTGTGAAGGGAAATTCAGACCAGTGTTCTCATCCATGAAACACCCTCTGTTTTAACGCAAGAAGCATCCTCTTCTGTCCAGAGTCGGCAATACAGCAAGAAATATGAGCATGTCCAGAAAAAAAGAACTGTGTATCCTACTCATAAGGACCATATCTAGTTGAACTCTGCTTGTGAAACTGTAACAAACCACAGCATCTCTTACAAAGATGCTCTTTAGTTTATAGTGAAAAACGTGTTGGGTTCGTGAAATGGGTAAATTCATTTGAGCCGAAAAATCACTGGGTTTTCCGGTAATGAACTCTTGCTTTTAGGAAGTCACAGATCCTTTGTTTTAACTCCGTTTGTGAAGGGAAATTCAGACCTGTGTTCTCATCCATGAAACATACTCTGTTTTAACACAAGAAGCATGCTCTTCTTTCCAGCATCTCCAATACAAGAAGAAACATGAGCATGCCCAGAAAAACCGAAGTGTGTTTCTTACTCATATGGACCATATCTAGTTAAACTCTGCTTGTGAAACTGTAACAAACCACAGCATCTCTTACATAGATGCTCTTTAGTTTATAGTGAAAAACGTGTGGGGTTCGTGAACTGGGTAAATTCATTTGAGCCGAAAAATCACTGGGTTGTCCGGAAATGAATTCTTGCTTGTAGAAAGACACAGAGACTTTGGTTTAACTCCGTTTGTGAAGGCAAATTCAGACCAGTGTTCTCATCCATGAAACATACTCTGTTTTAACGCAAGAAACATGCTCTTCTTTCCAGCATCTCCAATACACCAAGAAACATGAGCATGCCCAGAAAAAACGAACTGTGTTTCTTATTCATATGGACCATATCTAGTTAAACTCTGCTTGGGAAACTGTAACAAACCACAGCATCTCTTACCCAGATGCTCTTTAGTTTATAGTGAAAAACGTGTTGGGTTCGTGAACTGTGTAAATTCATTTGAGCCAAAAAATCACAGGGATTTCCGGAAATGAACTCTTGCCTGTAGGAAGACACAGAGCCTTTGGTTTAACTCCGTTTGTGAAGGGAAATTCAGACCAGTGTTCTCATCCATGAAATATCCTCTGTTTTAACACAAGAAGCATCCTCTTCTGTCCAGAGTTGCAATAGAGCAAGAAATATGAGCATGTCCATAAAAAAGAAGTGTATTTCCTACTCATACGGACCATATCTAGTTGAACTCTGCTTGTGAAACTGTAACAAACCACAGCATCTCTTACATAGATTCTCTTTAGTTTATAGTGAAAAACGTGTGGGGTTCGTGAACCGGGTAAATTCATTTGAGTTGAAAAATCACTTGGTTTTCCGGAAATGAACTCTTGCTTGTAGGAAGACACAGAGCCTTTGGTTTAACTCCGTTTGTGAAGGGAAATTCAGACCAGTGTTCTCATCCATGAAACATACTCTGTTTTAACGCAAGAAGCATGCTCTTCTTTCCAGCATGTCCAATACAGCAAGAAACATGAGCATGCCCAGAAAAAACGAAGTGTGTTTCTTACTCATACGGACCATATCTAGTTAAACTCTGCTTGTAAAACTGTAACAAACCACAGCATCTCTTACATAGATGCTCTTTAGTTTATAGTGAAAAACGTGTGGGGTTCGTGAACTGGGTAAATTCATTTGAGCCGAAAAATCACTGGGTTGTCCGGAAATGAATTCTTGCTTGTAGAAAGACACAGAGACTTTGGTTTAACTCCGTTTGTGAAGGCAAATTCAGACCAGTGTTCTCATCCATGAAACATACTCTGTTTTAACGCAAGAAACATGCTCGTCTTTCCAGCATCTCCAATACACCAAGAAACATGAGCATGCCCAGAAAAAACGAACTGTGTTTCTTATTCATATGGACCATATCTAGTTAAACTCTGCTTGGGAAACTGTAACAAACCACAGCATCTCTTACCCAGATGCTCTTTAGTTTATAGTGAAAAACGTGTTGGGTTCGTGAACTGTGTAAATTCATTTGAGCCAAAAAATCACAGGGATTTCCGGAAATAAACTCTTGCCTGTAGGAAGACACAGAGCCTTTGGTTTAACTCCGTTTGTGAAGGGAAATTCAGACCAGTGTTCTCATCCATGAAATATCCTCTGTTTTAACACAAGAAGCATCCTCTTCTGTCCAGAGTTGCAATAGAGCAAGAAATATGAGCATGTCCATAAAAAAGAAGTGTATTTCCTACTCATACGGACCATATCTAGTTGAACTCTGCTTGTGAAACTGTAACAAACCACAGCATCTCTTACATAGATTCTCTTTAGTTTATAGTGAAAAACGTGTGGGGTTCGTGAACTGGGTAAATTCATTTGAGCTGAAAAATCACTTGGTTTTCCGGAAATGAACTCTTGCTTGTAGGAAGACACAGAGCCTTTGGTTTAACTCCGTTTGTGAAGGGAAATTCAGACCAGTGTTCTCATCCATGAAACATACTCTGTTTTAACGCAAGAAGCATGCTCTTCTTTCCAGCATGTCCAATACAGCAAGAAACATGAGCATGCCCAGAAAAAACGAAGTGTGTTTCTTACTCATACGGACCATATCTAGTTAAACTCTGCTTGTAAAACTGTAACAAACAACAGCATCTCTTACATAGATGCCCTTTAGTTTATAGTGAAAAATATGTGGGGTTCGTGAACTGGGTAAATTCTTTTGAGCCGAAAAATCACTGGGTTTTCCGGAAATAAACTCTTGCTTTTAGGAAGACAGAGAGCCTTTGCTTTAACTCCGTTTGTGAAGGAAATTCAGACCAGGGTTCTCATCCATGAAACATACTCTGTTTTAACGCAAGAAACATGCTCTTCTTTCCAGCATCTCCAATACAGCAAGAAACATGAGCATGCCCAGAAAAAACGAACTGTGTTTCTTATTCATATGGACCATATCTAGTTAAACTCTGCTTGGGAATCTGTAACAAACCACAGCATCTCTTACCAAGATGTACTATAGTTTATAGTGGAATACGTTTTGGGTTCGTGAACTGTGTAAATTCATTTGAGCCAAAAAATCACAGGGATTTCCGGAAATGAACTCTTGCTTGTAGGAAGACACAGAGCCTTTGGTTTAACTCCGTTTGTGAAGGGAAATTCAGACCAGTGTTCTCATCCATGAAACACCATCTGTTTTAACGCAAGAAGCATCCTCTTATGTCCAGAGTCTGCAATACAGCAAGAAATATGAGCATGTCCAGAAAAAAAGAACTGTGTACCCTACTCATAACGACCATATCTAGTTGAACTCTGCTTGTGAAACTGTAACAAACCACAGCATCTCTTACAAAGATGCTCTTTAGTTTATAGTGAAAAACGTGTTGGGTTCGTGAACTGGGTAAATTCATTTGAGCCGAAAAATCACTGGGTTTTCCGGAAATGAACTCTTGCTTGTAGGAAGACACAGAGCCTTTGTTTTAACTCCGTTTGTGAAGGGAAATTCAGACCTGTGTTCTCATCCATGAAACATACTCTGTTTTAACACAAGAAGATTGCTCTTCTTTCAGCATCTCCAATACAAGAAGAAACATGAGCATGCCCAGAAAAAACGAAGTGTGTTTCTTACTCATATGGACCATATCTAGTTAAACTCTGCTTGTGAAACTGTAACAAGCCACAGCATCTCTTACATAGATGCTCTTTAGTTTATAGTGAAAAACCTGTGGGGTTCGTGAACTGGGTAAATTCATTTGAACCAAAAAATCACTGGGTTTTCCGGAAATGATTTCTTGCTTGTAGGAAGACACAGAGACTTTGGTTTAACTCCGTTTTTGAAGGCAAATTCAGACCAGTGTTCTCATCCATGAAACATACTCTGTTTTAACGCAAGAAGCATGCTCTTCTTTCCAGCGTCTCCAATACAGCAAGAAATATGAGCATGCCCAGAAAAAACGAAGTGTGTTTCTTACTCATACGGACCATATCTAGTTAAACTCTGCTTGTGAAACTGTAACAAACCACAGCATCTCTTACACAGAGGCCCTTTAGTTTATAGTGAAAATCGTGTTGGGTGCGTGAAGTGTGTAAATTCATTTTAGCCGAAAAATCATTGGGATTTCCGGAAATGAACTCTTGCTTGTAGGAAGACACAGAGACTTTGGTTTAACTCTGTTTGTGAAGGGAAATTCAGACCAGTGTTCTCATCCATGAAACACACTGTGTTTTAACGCAAAGAGCATGCTCTTCTTTCCAGAGTCTCTAATACAGCAAGAAATATGAGCATGCCCAGAAAAAAAGAACTGTGTTTCCTACGAATACTGACCATATCTAGTTGAACTCTGCTTATCAAACTGTAAGAAACCACAGCATCTCTTACATAGATTCTCTTTAGTTTATAGTGAAAAACATGTTGGGTTCTTGAATTGTGTAAATTCATTTTAGCCGAAAAATCACTGGGTTTTCAGGAAATGAACTCTTGCTTGAAGGAAGACACAGAGAATTTGGTTTAACTCCGTTTGTGAAGGGAAATTCAGACCAGTGTTCTCATCCATGAAACATCCTCTGTTTTAACGCAAGAAGCATCCTCTTCTGTCCAGAGTTGCAATAGAGCAGGAAATAATAGCATGTCCATAAAAAAGAAGTGTATTTCCTACTCATACGGACCATATCTAGTTGAACTCTGCTTGTGAAACTGTAACAAACCACAAAATCTCTTACATAGATTCCCTTTAGTTTATAGTGAAAAACGTGTGGTGTTCGTGAACTGGGTAATTTCATTTGAGCCGAAAAATCACTTCGTTTTCCGGAAATGAACTCTTGCTTGTAGGAAGACACAGAGCCTTTGGTTTAACTCCGTTTGTGAAGGGAAATTCAGACCAGTGTTCTCATCCATGAAACATACTCTGTTTTAACACAAGAAGCATGCTCTTCTTTCCAGCATGTCCAATACAGCAAGAAACATAAGCATGCCCAGAAAAAACGAAGTGTGTTTCTTACTCATACGGACCATATCTAGTTTAACTCTGCTTGTGAAACTGTAACAAACCACAGCATCTCTTACATAGATGCCCTTTAGTTTATAGTGAAAAACGTGTGGGGTTCGTGAACTGTGTAAATTTATTTGAGCCGAAAAATCACTGGGTTTTCCGGAAATGAACTCTTGCTTGTAGGAAGACACAGAGACTTTGGTTTAACTCCGTTTGTGAAGGGAAATTCAGACCAGTGTTCTCATCCATGAAACATACTCTGTTTTAACGCAAGAAGCATTCTCTTCTTTCCAGCATATCCAATACAGCAAGAAACATGGGCATGCCCAGAAAAAACGAACTGTGTTTCTTACTCATACGGACCATATCTAGTTAAACACTGCTTGTGAAACTGTAACAAACCACAGCATCTCTTACATAGATGCTCTTTAGTTTATAGTGAATACGTGTGGAGTTCGTGAACTGGGTAAATTCATTTGAGCCGAAAAATCACTGGGTTTTCCGGAAATGAACTCTTGCTTGTAGGAAGACATAGAGACTTTGGTTTAACTCCGTTTGTGAAGATAATTCAGACCAGTGTTCTCATCCATGAAACATACTCTGTTTTAACGCAAGAAGCATGCTCTTCTTTCCAGCATCTCCAATACAGCAAGAAACATCAGCATGCCCAGAATATATGAACTGTGTTTTTTACACATACGGACCATATCTAGTTAAACTCTGCTTATGAAACTGTAACAAACCACAGCATCTCTTACATAGATAATCTTTAGTTTATAGTGGAAAACGTTTTGGGTTCGTGAACTGTGTAAATTCATTTGAGCCAAAAAATCACAGGGATTTCCGGAAATGAACTCTTGCTTGTAGGAAGACACAGAGCCTTTGGTTTAATTCCGTTTGTGAAGGGAAATTCAGACCAGTGTTCTCATCCATGAAACACCCTCTGTTTTAACGCAAGAAGCATCCTCTTCTGTCCAGAGTCGGCAATACAGCAAGAAATATGAGCATGTCCAGAAAAAAAGAACTGTGTATCCTACTCATAAGGACCATATCTAGTTGAACTCTGCTTGTGAAACTGTAACAAACCACAGCATCTCTTACAAAGATGCTCTTTAGTTTATAGTGAAAAACGTGTTGGGTTCGTGAAATGGGTAAATTCATTTGAGCCGAAAAATCACTGGGTTTTCCGGTAATGAACTCTTGCTTTTAGGAAGTCACAGATCCTTTGTTTTAACTCCGTTTGTGAAGGGAAATTCAGACCTGTGTTCTCATCCATGGAACATACTCTGTTTTAACACAAGAAGCATGCTCTTCTTTCCAGCATCTCCAATACAAGAAGAAACATGAGCATGCCCAGAAAAACCGAAGTGTGTTTCTTATTCATATGGACCATATCTAGTTAAACTCTGCTTGGGAAACTGTAACAAACCACAGCATCTCTTACCCAGATGCTCTTTAGTTTATAGTGAAAAACGTGTTGGGTTCGTGAACTGTGTAAATTCATTTGAGCCAAAAAATCACAGGGATTTCCGGAAATGAACTCTTGCCTGTAGGAAGACACAGAGCCTTTGGTTTAACTCCGTTTTTGAAGGCAAATTCAGACCAGTGTTCTCATCCATGAAACATACTCTGTTTTAACGCAAGAAGCATGCTCTTCTTTCCAGCGTCTCCAATACAGCAAGAAATATGAGCATGCCCAGAAAAAACGAAGTGTGTTTCTTACTCATACGGACCATATCTAGTTAAACTCTGCTTGTGAAACTGTAACAAACCACAGCATCTCTTACACAGAGGCCCTTTAGTTTATAGTGAAAATCGTGTTGGGTGCGTGAAGTGTGTAAATTCATTTTAGCCGAAAAATCATTGGGATTTCCGGAAATGAACTCTTGCTTGTAGGAAGACACAGAGACTTTGGTTTAACTCTGTTTGTGAAGGGAAATTCAGACCAGTGTTCTCATCCATGAAACACACTGTGTTTTAACGCAAAGAGCATGCTCTTCTTTCCAGAGTCTCTAATACAGCAAGAAATATGAGCATGCCCAGAAAAAAAGAACTGTGTTTCCTACGAATACTGACCATATCTAGTTGAACTCTGCTTATCAAACTGTAAGAAACCACAGCATCTCTTACATAGATTCTCTTTAGTTTATAGTGAAAAACATGTTGGGTTCTTGAATTGTGTAAATTCATTTTAGCCGAAAAATCACTGGGTTTTCAGGAAATGAACTCTTGCTTGAAGGAAGACACAGAGAATTTGGTTTAACTCCGTTTGTGAAGGGAAATTCAGACCAGTGTTCTCATCCATGAAACATCCTCTGTTTTAACGCAAGAAGCATCCTCTTCTGTCCAGAGTTGCAATAGAGCAGGAAATAATAGCATGTCCATAAAAAAGAAGTGTATTTCCTACTCATACGGACCATATCTAGTTGAACTCTGCTTGTGAAACTGTAACAAACCACAAAATCTCTTACATAGATTCCCTTTAGTTTATAGTGAAAAACGTGTGGTGTTCGTGAACTGGGTAATTTCATTTGAGCCGAAAAATCACTTCGTTTTCCGGAAATGAACTCTTGCTTGTAGGAAGACACAGAGCCTTTGGTTTAACTCCGTTTGTGAAGGGAAATTCAGACCAGTGTTCTCATCCATGAAACATACTCTGTTTTAACACAAGAAGCATGCTCTTCTTTCCAGCATGTCCAATACAGCAAGAAACACAAGCATGCCCAGAAAAAACGAAGTGTGTTTCTTACTCATACGGACCATATCTAGTTTAACTCTGCTTGTGAAACTGTAACAAACCACAGCATCTCTTACATAGATGCCCTTTAGTTTATAGTGAAAAACGTGTGGGGTTCGTGAACTGTGTAAATTTATTTGAGCCGAAAAATCACTGGGTTTTCCGGAAATGAACTCTTGCTTGTAGGAAGACACAGAGACTTTGGTTTAACTCCGTTTGTGAAGGGAAATTCAGACCAGTGTTCTCATCCATGAAACATACTCTGTTTTAACGCAAGAAGCATTCTCTTCTTTCCAGCATATCCAATACAGCAAGAAACATGGGCATGCCCAGAAAAAACGAACTGTGTTTCTTACTCATACGGACCATATCTAGTTAAACACTGCTTGTGAAACTGTAACAAACCACAGCATCTCTTACATAGATGCTCTTTAGTTTATAGTGAATACGTGTGGGGTTCGTGAACTGGGTAAATTCATTTGAGCCGAAAAATCACTGGGTTTTCCGGAAATGAACTCTTGCTTGTAGGAAGACATAGAGACTTTGGTTTAACTCCGTTTGTGAAGATAATTCAGACCAGTGTTCTCATCCATGAAACATACTCTGTTTTAACGCAAGAAGCATGCTCTTCTTTCCAGCATCTCCAATACAGCAAGAAACATCAGCATGCCCAGAATATATGAACTGTGTTTTTTACACATACGGACCATATCTAGTTAAACTCTGCTTATGAAACTGTAACAAACCACAGCATCTCTTACATAGATAATCTTTAGTTTATAGTGGAAAACGTTTTGGGTTCGTGAACTGTGTAAATTCATTTGAGCCAAAAAATCACAGGGATTTCCGGAAATGAACTCTTGCTTTTAGGAAGTCACAGATCCTTTGTTTTAACTCCGTTTGTGAAGGGAAATTCAGACCTGTGTTCTCATCCATGTAACATACTCTGTTTTAACGCAAGAAGCATGCTCTTCTTTCCAGCATGTCCAATACAGCAAGAAACATGAGCATGCCCAGAAAAAACGAAGTGTGTTTCTTACTCATACGGACCATATCTAGTTAAACTCTGCTTGTAAAACTGTAACAAACAACAGCATCTCTTACATAGATGCCCTTTAGTTTATAGTGAAAAATATGTGGGGTTCGATAACTGGGTAAATTCTTTTGAGCCGAAAAATCACTGGGTTTTCCGGAAATAAACTCTTGCTTTTAGGAAGACAGAGAGCCTTTGCTTTAACTCCGTTTGTGAAGGAAATTCAGACCAGGGTTCTCATCCATGAAACATACTCTGTTTTAACGCAAGAAACATGCTCTTCTTTCCAGCATCTCCAATACAGCAAGAAACATGAGCATGCCCAGAAAAAACGAACTGTGTTTCTTATTCATATGGACCATATCTAGTTAAACTCTGCTTGGGAATCTGTAACAAACCACAGCATCTCTTACCAAGATGTACTATAGTTTATAGTGGAATACGTTTTGGGTTCGTGAACTGTGTAAATTCATTTGAGCCAAAAAATCACAGGGATTTCCGGAAATGAACTCTTGCTTGTAGGAAGACACAGAGCCTTTGGTTTAACTCCGTTTGTGAAGGGAAATTCAGACCAGTGTTCTCATCCATGAAACACCATCTGTTTTAACGCAAGAAGCATCCTCTTATGTCCAGAGTCTGCAATACAGCAAGAAATATGAGCATGTCCAGAAAAAAAGAACTGTGTACCCTACTCATAACGACCATATCTAGTTGAACTCTGCTTGTGAAACTGTAACAAACCACAGCATCTCTTACAAAGATGCTCTTTAGTTTATAGTGAAAAACGTGTTGGGTTCGTGAACTGGGTAAATTCATTTGAACCGAAAAATCACTGGGTTTTCCGGAAATGAACTCTTGCTTGTAGGAAGACACAGAGCCTTTGTTTTAACTCCGTTTGTGAAGGGAAATTCAGACCTGTGTTCTCATCCATGAAACATACTCTGTTTTAACACAAGAAGATTGCTCTTCTTTCCAGCATCTCCAATACAAGAAGAAACATGAGCATGCCCAGAAAAAACGAAGTGTGTTTCTTACTCATATGGACCATATCTAGTTAAACTCTGCTTGTGAAACTGTAACAAGCCACAGCATCTCTTACATAGATGCTCTTTAGTTTATAGTGAAAAACCTGTGGGGTTCGTGAACTGGGTAAATTCATTTGAACCAAAAAATCACTGGGTTGTCCGGAAATGAACTCTTGCTTGTAGGAAGACACAGAGCCTTTGCTTTAACTCCGTTTGTGAAGGGAAATTCAGACCAGTGTTCTCATCCATGAAACATACTCTGTTTTAACGCAAGAAACATGCTCTTCTTTCCAGCATCTCCAATACAGCAAGAAACATGAGCATGCCCAGAAAAAACGAACTGTGTTTCTTATTCATATGGACCATATCTAGTTAAACTCTGCTTGGGAAACTGTAACAAACCACAGCATCTCTTTCATCGATGTAATTTATTTTATAGTGAAAAACATGTTGGGTGAGTGAACTGTGTAAATTCATTTGAGCCAAAAATCATAGGGATTTCCGGAAATGAACTCTTGCCTGTAGGAAGACACAGAGCCTTTAGTTTAACTCTGTTTGTGAAGGGAAATTCAGACCAGTGTTCTCATCCATGAAACACAATCTGTTTTAACACAAGAAGCATCCTCTTCTGTCCAGAGTTGCAATACAGCAAGAAACATGAGCATGCCCAGAATATATGAACTGTGTTTCTTACTCATACGGACCAAACCTAGTTAAACTCTCCTTGTGAAACTGTAACAAAACACAGCATCTCTTACATCGATGCAATTTAGTTTACAGTGAAAAACGTGTTGGGTTCGTGAACTGTGTAATTTCATTTGAGCCGAATAATCACTGGGATTTCCGGAAATGAACTCTTGCTTGTAGGAAGAAACCGAGCCTTTGGTTTAACTCCGTTTGTGAAGGGAAATTCAGACCAGTGTTCTCATCCATGAACCACCCTCTGTTTTAACGCAAGAAGCATCCTCTTCTGTCCAGAGTCGGCAATACAGCAAGAAATATGAGCATGTCCAGAAAAAAAGAACTGTGTATCCTACTCATAAGGACCATATCTAGTTGAACTCTGCTTGTGAAACTGTAACAAACCACAGCATCTCTTACAAAGATGCTCTTTAGTTTATAGTGAAAAACGTGTTGGGTTCGTGAAATGGGTAAATTCATTTGAGCCGAAAAATCACTGGGTTTTCCGGTAATGAACTCTTGCTTTTAGGAAGTCACAGATCCTTTGTTTTAACTCCGTTTGTGAAGGGAAATTCAGACCTGTGTTCTCATCCATGAAACATACTCTGTTTTAACACAAGAAGCATGCTCTTCTTTCCAGCATCTCCAATACAAGAAGAAACATGAGCATGCCCAGAAAAACCGAAGTGTGTTTCTTACTCATATGGACCATATCTAGTTAAACTCTGCTTGTGAAACTGTAACAAACCACAGCATCTCTTACATAGATGCTCTTTAGTTTATAGTGAAAAACGTGTGGGGTTCGTGAATTGGGTAAATTCATTTGAGCCGAAAAATCACTGGGTTGTCCGGAAATGAATTCTTGCTTGTAGAAAGACACAGAGACTTTGGTTTAACTCCGTTTGTGAAGGCAAATTCAGACCAGTGTTCTCATCCATGAAACATACTCTGTTTTAACGCAAGAAACATGCTCTTCTTTCCAGCATCTCCAATACACCAAGAAACATGAGCATGCCCAGAAAAAACGAACTGTGTTTCTTATTCATATGGACCATATCTAGTTAAACTCTGCTTGGGAAACTGTAACAAACCACAGCATCTCTTACCCAGATGCTCTTTAGTTTATAGTGAAAAACGTGTTGGGTTCGTGAACTGTGTAAATTCATTTGAGCCAAAAAATCACAGGGATTTCCGGAAATGAACTCTTGCTTGTAGGAAGACACAGAGCCTTTGGTTTAATTCCGTTTGTGAAGGGAAATTCAGACCAGTGTTCTCATCCATGAAACACCATCTGTTTTAACACAAGAAGCATCCTCTTCTGTCCAGAGTTGCAAAACAGCAAGAAATATGAGCATGTCCATAAAAAAAGAACTGTATTTCCTACTCATTGGGGCCACATCTAGTTGAACTCTGCTTGTGCAACTGTAACAAACCACAGAATCTCTTACATAGATGCTCTTTAGTTTATAGTGAAAAACATGTGGGGTTCGTGAACTGGGTAAATTCATTTGAGCCAAAAAATCACTGGGTTGTCCGGAAATGAACTCTTGCTTGTAGGAAGACACAGAGCCTTTGCTTTAACTCCGTTTGTGAAGGGAAATTCAGACCCGTGTTCTCATGCACGAAACATACTATGTTTTAGCGCAAGAAGCATGCTCTTCTTTCCAGCATCTCAAATACAGCAAGAAACATGAGCATGCCCAGAAAAAACGAAGTGTGTTTCTTACTCATACGGACCATATCTAGTTAATCTCTGCTTGTGAAACTGTAACAAACCACAGCACCTCTTACATAGAGGCTCTTTAATTTATAGTGAAAAATGTGTTGGGTTCGTGAACTGGGTAAATTCATTTCAGCCGAAAAATCACTGGGTTTTTCGGAAATGAACTCTTGCTTGTAGGAAGACACAGAGCCTTTGTTTTAACTCCGTTTGTGAAGGGAAAATCAGACTAGTGTTCTCATCCATGAAACATACTCTGTTTTAACGCAAGAAGCATGCTCTTATTTCCAGCATCTCCAATACACCTAGAAACATGAGCATGCCCAGAATATATGAACTCTGTTTCTTACTCATACGGACCATATCTAGTTAAACTCTGCTTGTGAAACTGTAACAAACCACAGCATCTCTTACATAGATGCTCTATAGTTTATAGTGGAAAACGTTTTGGGTTCGTGAACTGTGTAAATTCATTTGAGCCAAAAAATCTCAGGGATTTCCGGAAATGAACTCTTGCCTGTAGGAAGACACAGAGCCTTTGGTTTAACTCCGTTTGTGAAGGCAAATTCAGACCAGTGTTCTCACCCATGAAACACCATCTGTTTTAACACAAGAAGCATTCTCTTCTGTCCAGAGTTGCAAAACAGCAAGAAATATGAGCATGTCCATAAAAAAAGAACTGTATTTCCTACTCATATGGACCATATCTAGTTGAACTCTGCTTGTGCAACTGTAACAAAACACAGCATCTCTTACATCGATGCAATTTAGTTTACAGTGAAAAACGTGTTGGGTTCGTGAACTGTGTAATTTCATTTGAGCCGAATAATCACTGGGATTTCCGGAAATGAACTCTTGCTTGTAGGAAGAAACCGAGCCTTTGGTTTAACTCCGTTTGTGAAGGGAAATTCAGACCAGTGTTCTCATCCATGAAACACCCTCTGTTTTAACGCAAGAAGCATCCTCTTCTGTCCAGAGTCGGCAATACAGCAAGAAATATGAGCATGTCCAGAAAAAAAGAACTGTGTATCCTACTCATAAGGACCATATCTAGTTGAACTCTGCTTGTGAAACTGTAACAAACCACAGCATCTCTTACAAAGATGCTCTTTAGTTTATAGTGAAAAACGTGTTGGGTTCGTGAAATGGGTAAATTCATTTGAGCCGAAAAATCACTGGGTTTTCCGGTAATGAACTCTTGCTTTTAGGAAGTCACAGATCCTTTGTTTTAACTCCGTTTGTGAAGGGAAATTCAGACCTGTGTTCTCATCCATGAAACATACTCTGTTTTAACACAAGAAGCATGCTCTTCTTTCCAGCATCTCCAATACAAGAAGAAACATGAGCATGCCCAGAAAAACCGAAGTGTGTTTCTTACTCATATGGACCATATCTAGTTAAAATCTGCTTGTGAAACTGTAACAAACAACAGCATCTCTTACATAGATGCTCTTTAGTTTATAGTGAAAAACGTGTGGGGTTCGTGAACTGGGTAAATTCATTTGAGCCGAAAAATCACTGGGTTGTCCGGTAATGAATTCTTGCTTGTAGAAAGACACAGAGACTTTGGTTTAACTCCGTTTGTGAAGGCAAATTCAGACCAGTGTTCTCATCCATGAAACATACTCTGTTTTAACGCAAGAAACATGCTCTTCTTTCCAGCATCTCCAATACACCAAGAAACATGAGCATGCCCAGAAAAAACGAACTGTGTTTCTTATTCATATGGACCATATCTATTTAAACTCTGCTTGGGAAACTGTAACAAACCACAGCATCTCTTACCCAGATGCTCTTTAGTTTATAGTGAAAAACGTGTTGGGTTCATGAACTGTGTAAATTCATTTGAGCCAAAAAATCACAGGGATTTCCGGAAATGAACTCTTGCCTGTAGGAAGACACAGAGCCTTTGGTTTAACTCCGTTTGTGAAGGGAAATTCAGACCAGTGTTCTCATCCATGAAATATCCTCTGTTTTAACACAAGAAGCATCCTCTTCTGTCCAGAGTTGCAATAGAGCAAGAAATATGAGCATGTCCATAAAAAAGAAGTGTATTTCCTACTCATACGGACCATATCTAGTTGAACTCTGCTTGTGAAACTGTAACAAACCACAGCATCTCTTACATAGATTCTCTTTAGTTTATAGTGAAAAACGTGTGGGGTTCGTGAACTGGGTAAATTCATTTGAGCTGAAAAATCACTTGGTTTTCCGGAAATCAACTCTTGCTTGTAGGAAGACACAGAGCCTTTGGTTTAACTCCGTTTGTGAAGGGAAATTCAGACCAGTGTTCTCATCCATGAAACATACTCTGTTTTAACGCAAGAAGCATGCTCTTCTTTCCAGCATGTCCAATACAGCAAGAAACATGAGCATGCCCAGAAAAAACGAAGTGTGTTTCTTACTCATACGGACCATATCTAGTTAAACTCTGCTTGTAAAACTGTAACAAACAACAGCATCTCTTACATAGATGCCCTTTAGTTTATAGTGAAAAATATGTGGGGTTCGTGAACTGGGTAAATTCTTTTGAGCCGAAAAATCACTGGGTTTTCCGGAAATAAACTCTTGCTTTTAGGAAGACAGAGAGCCTTTGCTTAAACTCCGTTTGTGAAGGAAATTCAGACCAGGGTTCTCATCCATGAAACATACTCTGTTTTAACGCAAGAAACATGCTCTTCTTTCCAGCATCTCCAATACAGCAAGAAACATGAGCATGCCCAGAAAAAACGAACTGTGTTTCTTATTCATATGGACCATATCTAGTTAAACTCTGCTTGGGAATCTGTAACAAACCACAGCATCTCTTACCAAGATGTACTATAGTTTATAGTGGAATACGTTTTGGGTTCGTGAACTGTGTAAATTCATTTGAGCCAAAAAATCACAGGGATTTCCGGAAATGAACTCTTGCTTGTAGGAAGACACAGAGCCTTTGGTTTAACTCCGTTTGTGAAGGGAAATTCAGACCAGTGTTCTCATCCATGAAACACCATCTGTTTTAACGCAAGAAGCATCCTCTTATGTCCAGAGTCTGCAATACAGCAAGAAATATGAGCATGTCCAGAAAAAAAGAACTGTGTACCCTACTCATAACGACCATATCTAGTTGAACTCTGCTTGTGAAACTGTAACAAACCACAGCATCTCTTACAAAGATGCTCTTTAGTTTATAGTGAAAAACGTGTTGGGTTCGTGAACTGGGTAAATTCATTTGAGCCGAAAAATCACTGGGTTTTCCGGAAATGAACTCTTGCTTGTAGGAAGACACAGAGCCTTTGTTTTAACTCCGTTTGTGAAGGGAAATTCAGACCTGTGTTCTCATCCATGAAACATACTCTGTTTTAACACAAGAAGATTGCTCTTCTTTCCAGCATCTCCAATACAAGAAGAAACATGAGCATGCCCAGAAAAAACGAAGTGTGTTTCTTACTCATATGGACCATATCTAGTTAAACTCTGCTTGTGAAACTGTAACAAGCCACAGCATCTCTTACATAGATGCTCTTTAGTTTATAGTGAAAAACCTGTGGGGTTCGTGAACTGGGTAAATTCATTTGAACCAAAAAACCACTGGGTTTTCCGGAAATGAATTCTTGCTTGTAGGAAGACACAGAGACTTTGGTTTAACTCCGTTTGTGAAGGCAAATTCAGACCAGTGTTCTCATCCATGAAACATACTCTGTTTTAACGCAAGAAGCATGCTCTTCTTTCCAGCGTCTCCAATACAGCAAGAAATATGAGCATGCCCAGAAAAAACGAAGTGTGTTTCTTACTCATACGGACCATATCTAGTTAAACTCTGCTTGTGAAACTGTAACAAACCACAGCATCACTTACATAGAGGCCCTTTAGTTTATAGTGAAAATCGTGTTGGGTGCGTGAAGTGTGTAAATTCATTTTAGCCGAAAACTCATTGGGATTTCCGGAAATGAACTCTTGCTTGTAGGAAGACACAGAGACTTTGGTTTAACTCTGTTTGTGAAGGGAAATTCAGACCAGTGTTCTCATCCATGAAACACACTGTGTTTTAACGCAAAGAGCATGCTCTTCTTTCCAGAGTCTCTAATACAGCAAGAAATATGAGCATGCCCAGAAAAAAAGAACTGTGTTTCCTACGAATACTGACCATATCTAGTTGAACTCTGCTTATCAAACTGTAAGAAACCACAGCATCTCTTACATAGATTCTCTTTAGTTTATAGTGAAAAACATGTTGGGTTCTTGAATTGTGTAAATTCATTTTAGCCGAAAAATCACTGGGTTTTCAGGAAATGAACTCTTGCTTGAAGGAAGACACAGAGAATTTGGTTTAACTCCGTTTGTGAAGGGAAATTCAGACCAGTGTTCTCATCCATGAAACATCCTCTGTTTTAACGCAAGAAGCATCCTCTTCTGTCCAGAGTTGCAATAGAGCAGGAAATAATAGCATGTCCATAAAAAAGAAGTGTATTTCCTACTCATACGGACCATATCTAGTTTACCTCAGCTTGTGAAACTGTAACAAACCACAGCATCTCTTACATAGATGCCCTTTAGTTTATAGTGAAAAACGTGTGGGGTTCGTGAACTGTGTAAATTTATTTGAGCCGAAAAATCACTGGGTTTTCCGGAAATGAATTCTTGCTTGTAGGAAGACACAGAGACTTTGGTTTAACTCCGTTTGTGAAGGGAAATTCAGACCAGTGTTCTCATCCATGAAACATACTCTGTTTTAACGCAAGAAGCATTCTCTTCTTTCCAGCATATCCAATACAGCAAGAAACATGGGCATGCCCAGAAAAAACGAACTGTGTTTCTTACTCATACGGACCATATCTAGTTAAACACTGCTTGTGAAACTGTAACAAACCACAGCATCTCTTACATAGATGCTCTTTAGTTTATAGTGAAAAACGTGTGGGGTTCGTGAACTGGGTAAATTCATTTGAGCCGAAAAATCACTGGGTTTTCCGGAAATGAACTCTTGCTTGTAGGAAGACATAGAGACTTTGGTTTAACTCCGTTTGTGAAGATAATTCAGACCAGTGTTCTCATCCATGAAACATACTCTGTTTTAATGCAAGAAGCATGCTCTTCTTTCCAGCATCTCCAATACAGCAAGAAACATCAGCATGCCCAGAATATATGAACTGTGTTTTTTACACATACGGACCATATCTAGTTAAACTCTGCTTATGAAACTGTAACAAACCACAGCATCTCTTACATAGATAATCTTTAGTTTATAGTGGAAAACGTTTTGGGTTCGTGAACTGTGTAAATTCATTTGAGCCAAAAAATCACAGGGATTTCCGGAAATGAACTCTTGCTTGTAGGAAGACACAGAGCCTTTGGTTTAATTCTGTTTGTGAAGGGAAATTCAGACCAGTGTTCTCATCCATGAAACACCATCTGTTTTAACACAAGAAGCATCCTCTTCTGTCCAGAGTTGCAAAACAGCAAGAAATATGAGCATGTCCATAAAAAAAGAACTGTATTTCCTACTCATTGGGGCCACATCTAGTTGAACTCTGCTTGTGCAACTGTAACAAACCACAGAATCTCTTACATAGATGCTCTTTAGTTTGTAGTGAAAAACATGTGGGGTTCGTGAACTGGGTAAATTCATTTGAGCCAAAAAATCACTGGGTTGTCCGGAAATGAACTCTTGCTTGTAGGAAGACACAGAGCCTTTGCTTTAACTCCGTTTGTGAAGGGAAATTCAGACCCGTGTTCTCATGCACGAAACATACTATGTTTTAGCGCAAGAAGCATGCTCTTCTTTCCAGCATCTCAAATACAGCAAGAAACATGAGCATGCCCAGAAAAAACGAAGTGTGTTTCTTACTCATACGGACCATATCTGGTTAATCTCTGCTTGTGAAACTGTAACAAACCACAGCACCTCTTACATAGAGGCTCTTTAGTTTATAGTGAAAAATGTGTTGGGTTCGTGAACTGGGTAAATTCATTTCAGCCGAAAAATCACTGGGTTTTTCGGAAATGAACTCTTGCTTGTAGGAAGACACAGAGCCTTTGTTTTAACTCCGTTTGTGAAGGGAAAATCAGACTAGTGTTCTCATCCATGAAACATACTCTGTTTTAACGCAAGAAGCATGCTCTTATTTCCAGCATCTCCAATACAGCTAGAAACATGAGCATGCCCAGAATATATGAACTGTGTTTCTTACTCATACGGACCATATCTAGTTAAACTCTGCTTGTGAAACTGTAACAAACCACAGCATCTCTTACATAGATGATCTATAGTTTATAGTGGAAAACGTTTTGGGTTCGTGAACTGTGTAAATTCATTTGAGCCAAAAAATCACAGGGATTTCCGGAAATGAACTCTTGCCTGTAGGAAGACACAGAGCCTTTGGTTTAACTCCGTTTGTGAAGGCAAATTCAGACCAGTGTTGTCACCCATGAAACACCATCTGTTTTAACACAAGAAGCATTCTCTTCTGTCCAGAGTTGCAAAACAGCAAGAAATATGAGCATGTCCATAAAAAAAGAACTGTATTTCCTACTCATATGGACCATATCTAGTTGAACTCTGCTTGTGCAACTGTAACAAACCACAGAATCTCTTACATAGAAGTTCTTTAGTTTATAGTGAAAAATGTGTGGGGTTCGTGAACTGGGTAAATTCTTTTGAGCCGAAAAATCACTGGGTTTTCCGGAAATGAACTCTTGCTTGTAGGAAGACACAGAGCCTTTGCTTTAACTCCGTTTGTGAAGGGAAATTCAGACCAGTGTTCTCATCCATGAAACATACTCTGTTTTAACGCAAGAAACAAGCTCTTCTTTCCAGCATCTCCAATACAGCAAGAAACATGAGCATGCCCAGAAAAAACGAACTGTGTTTCTTATTCATATGGACCATATCTAGTTAAACTCTGCTTGGGAAACTGTAACAAACCACAGCATCTCTTACATCGATGCAATTTATTTCTTAGTGAAAAACATGTTGGGTGAGTGAACTGTGTAAATTCATTTGAGCCAAAAATCATGGGGATTTCCGGAAATGAACTCTTGCCTGTAGGAAGAACAGAGCCTTTAGTTTAACTCTGTTTGTGAAGGGAAATTCAGACCAGTGTTCTCATCCATGAAACACAATCTGTTTTAACACAAGAAGCATCCTCTTCTGTCCAGAGTTGCAATACAGCAAGAAACATGAGCATGCCCAGAATATATGAACTGTGTTTCTTACTCATACGGACCAAACCTAGTTAAACTCTCCTTGTGAAACTGTAACAAAACACAGCATCTCTTACATCGATGCAATTTAGTTTACAGTGAAAAACGTGTTGGGTTCGTGAACTGTGTAATTTCATTTGAGCCGAATAATCACTGGGATTTCCGGAAATGAACTCTTGCTTGTAGGAAGAAACCGAGCCTTTGGTTTAACTCCGTTTGTGAAGGGAAATTCAGACCAGTGTTCTCATCCATGAAACACCATCTGTTTTAACGCAAGAAGCATCCTCTTCTGTCCAGAGTCGCCAATACAGCAAGAAATATGAGCATGTCCAGAAAAAAAGAACTGTGTATCCTACTCATAAGGACCATATCTAGTTGAACTCTGCTTGTGAAACTGTAACAAACCACAGCATCTCTTACAAAGATGCTCTTTAGTTTATAGTGAAAAACGTGTTGGGTTCGTGAAATGGGTAAATTCATTTGAGCCGAAAAATCACTGGGTTTTCCGGTAATGAACTCTTGCTTTTAGGAAGTCACAGATCCTTTGTTTTAACTCCGTTTGTGAAGGGAAATTCAGACCTGTGTTCTCATCCATGAAACATACTCTGTTTTAACACAAGAAGCATGCTCTTCTTTCCAGCATCTCCAATACAAGAAGAAACATGAGCATGCCCAGAAAAACCGAAGTGTGTTTCTTACTCATATGGACCATATCTAGTTAAACTCTGCTTGTGAAACTGTAACAAACCACAGCATCTCTTACATAGATGCTCTTTAGTTTATAGTGAAAAACGTGTGGGGTTCGTGAACTGGGTAAATTCATTTGAGCCGAAAAATCACTGGGTTGTCCGGAAATGAATTCTTGCTTGTAGAAAGACACAGAGACTTTGGTTTAACTCCGTTTGTGAAGGCAAATTCAGACCAGTGTTCTCATCCATGAAACATACTCTGTTTTAACGCAAGAAACATGCTCTTCTTTCCAGCATCTCCAATACACCAAGAAACATGAGCATGCCCAGAAAAAACGAACTGTGTTTCTTATTCATATGGACCATATCTAGTTAAACTCTGCTTGGGAAACTGTAACAAACCACAGCATCTCTTACCCAGATGCTCTTTAGTTTATAGTGAAAAACGTGTTGGGTTCGTGAACTGTGTAAATTCATTTGAGCCAAAAATCATGGGGATTTCCGGAAATGAACTCTTGCCTGTAGGAAGAACAGAGCCTTTAGTTTAACTCTGTTTGTGAAGGGAAATTCAGACCAGTGTTCTCATCCATGAAACACAATCTGTTTTAACACAAGAAGCATCCTCTTCTGTCCAGAGTTGCAATACAGCAAGAAACATGAGCATGCCCAGAATATATGAACTGTGTTTCTTACTCATACGGACCAAACCTAGTTAAACTCTCCTTGTGAAACTGTAACAAAACACAGCATCTCTTACATCGATGCAATTTAGTTTACAGTGAAAAACGTGTTGGGTTCGTGAACTGTGTAATTTCATTTGAGCCGAATAATCACTGGGATTTCCGGAAATGAACTCTTGCTTGTAGGAAGAAACCGAGCCTTTGGTTTAACTCCGTTTGTGAAGGGAAATTCAGACCAGTGTTCTCATCCATGAAACACCCTCTGTTTTAACGCAAGAAGCATCCTCTTCTGTCCAGAGTCGGCAATACAGCAAGAAATATGAGCATGTCCAGAAAAAAAGAACTGTGTATCCTACTCATAAGGACCATATCTAGTTGAACTCTGCTTGTGAAACTGTAACAAACCACAGCATCTCTTACAAAGATGCTCTTTAGTTTATAGTGAAAAACGTGTTGGGTTCGTGAAATGGGTAAATTCATTTGAGCCGAAAAATCACTGGGTTTTCCGGTAATGAACTCTTGCTTTTAGGAAGTCACAGATCCTTTGTTTTAACTCCGTTTGTGAAGGGAAATTCAGACCTGTGTTCTCATCCATGAAACATACTCTGTTTTAACACAAGAAGCATGCTCTTCTTTCCAGCATCTCCAATACAAGAAGAAACATGAGCATGCCCAGAAAAACCGAAGTGTGTTTCTTACTCATATGGACCATATCTAGTTAAACTCTGCTTGTGAAACTGTAACAAACCACAGCATCTCTTACATAGATGCTCTTTAGTTTATAGTGAAAAACGTGTGGGGTTCGTGAACTGGGTAAATTCATTTGAGCCGAAAAATCACTGGGTTGTCCGGAAATGAATTCTTGCTTGTAGAAAGACACAGAGACTTTGGTTTAACTCCGTTTGTGAAGGCAAATTCAGACCAGTGTTCTCATCCATGAAACATACTCTGTTTTAACGCAAGAAACATGCTCTTCTTTCCAGCATCTCCAATACACCAAGAAACATGAGCATGCCCAGAAAAAACGAACTGTGTTTCTTATTCATATGGACCATATCTAGTTAAACTCTGCTTGGGAAACTGTAACAAACCACAGCATCTCTTACCCAGATGCTCTTTAGTTTATAGTGAAAAACGTGTTGGGTTCGTGAACTGTGTAAATTCATTTGAGCCAAAAAATCACAGGGATTTCCGGAAATGAACTCTTGCCTGTAGGAAGACACAGAGCCTTTGGTTTAACTCCGTTTGTGAAGGGAAATTCAGACCAGTGTTCTCATCCATGAAATATCCTGTGTTTTAACACAAGAAGCATCCTCTTCTGTCCAGAGTTGCAATAGAGCAAGAAATATGAGCATGTCCATAAAAAAGAAGTGTATTTCCTACTCATACGGACCATATCTAGTTGAACTCTGCTTGTGAAACTGTAACAAACCACAGCATCTCTTACATAGATTCTCTTTAGTTTATAGTGAAAAACGTGTGGGGTTCGTGAACTGGGTAAATTCATTTGAGCCGAAAAATCACTGGGTTTTCCGGAAATGAACTCTTGCTTGTAGGAAGACACAGAGCCTTTGTTTTAACTCCGTTTGTGAAGGGAAATTCAGACCAGTGTTCTCATCCATGAAACATACTCTGTTTTAACGCAAGAAGCATGCTCTTCTTTCCAGCATGTCCAATACAGCAAGAAACATGAGCATGCCCAGAAAAAACGAAGTGTGTTTCTTACTCATACGGACCATATCTAGTTAAACTCTGCTTGTAAACCTGTAACAAACAACAGCATCTCTTACATAGATGCCCTTTAGTTTATAGTGAAAAATATGTGGGGTTCGTGAACTGGGTAAATTCTTTTGAGCCGAAAAATCACTGGGTTTTCCGGAAATAAACTCTTGCTTTTAGGAAGACAGAGAGCCTTTGCTTTAACTCCGTTTGTGAAGGAAATTCAGACCAGGGTTCTCATCCATGAAACATACTCTGTTTTAACGCAAGAAACATGCTCTTCTTTCCAGCATCTCCAATACAGCAAGAAACATGAGCATGCCCAGAAAAAACGAACTGTGTTTCTTATTCATATGGACCATATCTAGTTAAACTCTGCTTGGGAATCTGTAACAAACCACAGCATCTCTTACCAAGATGTACTATAGTTTATAGTGGAATACGTTTTGGGTTCGTGAACTGTGTAAATTCATTTGAGCCAAAAAATCACAGGGATTTCCGGAAATGAACTCTTGCTTGTAGGAAGACACAGAGCCTTTGGTTTAACTCCGTTTGTGAAGGGAAATTCAGACCAGTGTTCTCATCCATGAAACACCATCTGTTTTAACGCAAGAAGCATCCTCTTATGTCCAGAGTCTGCAATACAGCAAGAAATATGAGCATGTCCAGAAAAAAAGAACTGTGTACCCTACTCATAACGACCATATCTAGTTGAACTCTGCTTGTGAAACTGTAACAAACCACAGCATCTCTTACAAAGATGCTCTTTAGTTTATAGTGAAAAACGTGTTGGGTTCGTGAACTGGGTAAATTCATTTGAGCCGAAAAATCACTGGGTTTTCCGGAAATGAACTCTTGCTTGTAGGAAGACACAGAGCCTTTGTTTTAACTCCGTTTGTGAAGGGAAATTCAGACCTGTGTTCTCATCCATGAAACATACTCTGTTTTAACACAAGAAGATTGCTCTTCTTTCCAGCATCTCCAATACAAGAAGAAACATGAGCATGCCCAGAAAAAACGAAGTGTGTTTCTTACTCATATGGACCATATCTAGTTAAACTCTGCTTGTGAAACTGTAACAAGCCACAGCATCTCTTACATAGATGCTCTTTAGTTTATAGTGAAAAACCTGTGGGGTTCGTGAACTGGGTAAATTCATTTGAACCAAAAAACCACTGGGTTTTCCGGAAATGAATTCTTGCTTGTAGGAAGACACAGAGACTTTGGTTTAACTCCGTTTGTGAAGGCAAATTCAGACCAGTGTTCTCATCCATGAAACATACTCTGTTTTAACGCAAGAAGCATGCTCTTCTTTCCAGCGTCTCCAATACAGCAAGAAATATGAGCATGCCCAGAAAAAACGAAGTGTGTTTCTTACTCATACGGACCATATCTAGTTAAACTCTGCTTGTGAAACTGTAACAAACCACAGCATCACTTACATAGAGGCCCTTTAGTTTATAGTGAAAATCGTGTTGGGTGCGTGAAGTGTGTAAATTCATTTTAGCCGAAAACTCATTGGGATTTCCGGAAATGAACTCTTGCTTGTAGGAAGACACAGAGACTTTGGTTTAACTCTGTTTGTGAAGGGAAATTCAGACCAGTGTTCTCATCCATGAAACACACTGTGTTTTAACGCAAAGAGCATGCTCTTCTTTCCAGAGTCTCTAATACAGCAAGAAATATGAGCATGCCCAGAAAAAAAGAACTGTGTTTCCTACGAATACTGACCATATCTAGTTGAACTCTGCTTATCAAACTGTAAGAAACCACAGCATCTCTTACATAGATTCTCTTTAGTTTATAGTGAAAAACATGTTGGGTTCTTGAATTGTGTAAATTCATTTTAGCCGAAAAATCACTGGGTTTTCAGGAAATGAACTCTTGCTTGAAGGAAGACACAGAGAATTTGGTTTAACTCCGTTTGTGAAGGGAAATTCAGACCAGTGTTCTCATCCATGAAACATCCTCTGTTTTAACGCAAGAAGCATCCTCTTCTGTCCAGAGTTGCAATAGAGCAGGAAATAATAGCATGTCCATAAAAAAGAAGTGTATTTCCTACTCATACGGACCATATCTAGTTTACCTCTGCTTGTGAAACTGTAACAAATCACAGCATCTCTTACATAGATGCCCTTTAGTTTATAGTGAAAAACGTGTGGGGTTCGTGAACTGTGTAAATTTATTTGAGCCGAAAAATCACTGGGTTTTCCGGAAATGAATTCTTGCTTGTAGGAAGACACAGCGACTTTGGTTTAACTCCGTTTGTGAAGGGAAATTCAGACCAGTGTTCTCATCCATGAAACATACTCTGTTTTAATGCAAGAAG
This sequence comes from Onychomys leucogaster, assembly GCA_949786385.1. NCBI lineage: Eukaryota > Metazoa > Chordata > Mammalia > Rodentia > Cricetidae > Onychomys > Onychomys leucogaster. The sequence continues at coordinate 84,877 of CATKUP010000689.1, forward strand.
CATTCTCTACTTTCCAGCATATCCAATACAGCAAGAAACATGGGCATGCCCAGAAAAAACGAACTGTGTTTCTTACTCATACGGACCTTATCTAGTTAAACACTGCTTGTGAAACTGTAACAAACCACAGCATCTCTTACATAGATGCTCTTTAGTTTATAGTGAAAAACGTGTGGGGTTCGTGAACTGGGTAAATTCATTTGAGCCGAAAAATCACTGGGTTTTCCGGAAATGAACTCTTGCTTGTAGGAACACATAGAGACTTTGGTTTAACTCCGTTTGTGAAGATAATTCAGACCAGTGTTCTCATCCATGAAACATACTCTGTTTTAATGCAAGAAGCATGCTCTTCTTTCCAGCATCTCCAATACAGCAAGAAACATCAGCATGCCCAGAATATATGAACTGTGTTTTTTACACATACGGACCATATCTAGTTAAACTCTGCTTATGAAACTGTAACAAACCACAGCATCTCTTACATAGATAATCTTTAGTTTATAGTGGAAAACGTTTTGGGTTCGTGAACTGTGTAAATTCATTTGAGCCAAAAAATCACAGGGATTTCCGGAAATGAACTCTTGCTTGTAGGAAGACACAGAGCCTTTGGTTTAATTCCGTTTGTGAAGGGAAATTCAGACCAGTGTTCTCATCCATGAAACACCATCTGTTTTAACACAAGAAGCATCCTCTTCTGTCCAGAGTTGCAAAACAGCAAGAAATATGAGCATGTCCATAAAAAAAGAACTGTATTTCCTACTCATTGGGGCCACATCTAGTTGAACTCTGCTTGTGCAACTGTAACAAACCACAGAATCTCTTACATAGATGCTCTTTAGTTTGTAGTGAAAAACATGTGGGGTTCGTGAACTGGGTAAATTCATTTGAGCCAAAAAATCACTGGGTTGTCCGGAAATGAACTCTTGCTTGTAGGAAGACACAGAGCCTTTGCTTTAACTCCGTTTGTGAAGGGAAATTCAGACCCGTGTTCTCATGCACGAAACATACTATGTTTTAGCGCAAGAAGCATGCTCTTCTTTCCAGCATCTCAAATACAGCAAGAAACATGAGCATGCCCAGAAAAAACGAAGTGTGTTTCTTACTCATACGGACCATATCTAGTTAATCTCTGCTTGTGAAACTGTAACAAACCACAGCACCTCTTACATAGAGGCTCTTTAGTTTATAGTGAAAAATGTGTTGGGTTCGTGAACTGGGTAAATTCATTTCAGCCGAAAAATCACTGGGTTTTTCGGAAATGAACTCTTGCTTGTAGGAAGACACAGAGCCTTTGTTTTAACTCCGTTTGTGAAGGGAAAATCAGACTAGTGTTCTCATCCATGAAACATACTCTGTTTTAACGCAAGAAGCATGCTCTTATTTCCAGCATCTCCAATACAGCTAGAAACATGAGCATGCCCAGAATATATGAACTGTGTTTCTTACTCATACGGACCATATCTAGTTAAACTCTGCTTGTGAAACTGTAACAAACCACAGCATCTCTTACATAGATGATCTATAGTTTATAGTGGAAAACGTTTTGGGTTCGTGAATTGTGTAAATTCATTTGAGCCAAAAAATCACAGGGATTTCCGGAAATGAACTCTTGCCTGTAGGAAGACACAGAGCCTTTGGTTTAACTCCGTTTGTGAAGGCAAATTCAGACCAGTGTTCTCACCCATGAAACACCATCTGTTTTAACACAAGAAGCATTCTCTTCTGTCCAGAGTTGCAAAACAGCAAGAAATATGAGCATGTCCATAAAAAAAGAACTGTATTTCCTACTCATATGGACCATATCTAGTTGAACTCTGCTTGTGCAACTGTAACAAACCACAGAATCTCTTACATAGAAGTTCTTTAGTTTATAGTGAAAAATGTGTGGGGTTCGTGAACTGGGTAAATTCTTTTGAGCCGAAAAATCACTGGGTTTTCCGGAAATGAACTCTTGCTTGTAGGAAGACACAGAGCCTTTGCTTTAACTCCGTTTGTGAAGGGAAATTCAGACCAGTGTTCTCATCCATGAAACATACTCTGTTTTAACGCAAGAAACATGCTCTTCTTTCCAGCATCTCCAATACAGCAAGAAACATGAGCATGCCCAGAAAAAACGAACTGTGTTACTTATTCATATGGACCATATCTAGTTAAACTCTGCTTGGGAAACTGTAACAAACCACAGCATCTCTTACATCGATGCAATTTATTTCATAGTGAAAAACATGTTGGGTGAGTGAACTGTGTAAATTCATTTGAGCCAAAAATCATGGGGATTTCCGGAAATGAACTCTTGCCTGTAGGAAGAACAGAGCCTTTAGTTTAACTCTGTTTGTGAAGGGAAATTCAGACCAGTGTTCTCATCCATGAAACACAATCTGTTTTAACACAAGAAGCATCCTCTTCTGTCCAGAGTTGCAATACAGCAAGAAACATGAGCATGCCCAGAATATATGAACTGTGTTTCTTACTCATACGGACCAAACCTAGTTAAACTCTCCTTGTGAAACTGTAACAAAACACAGCATCTCTTACATCGATGCAATTTAGTTTACAGTGAAAAACGTGTTGGGTTCGTGAACTGTGTAATTTCATTTGAGCCGAATAATCACTGGGATTTCCGGAAATGAACTCTTGCTTGTAGGAAGAAACCGAGCCTTTGGTTTAACTCCGTTTGTGAAGGGAAATTCAGACCAGTGTTCTCATCCATGAAACACCCTCTGTTTTAACGCAAGAAGCATCCTCTTCTGTCCAGAGTCTGCAATACAGCAAGAAATATGAGCATGTCCAGAAAAAAAGAACTGTGTATCCTACTCATAAGGACCATATCTAGTTGAACTCTGCTTGTGAAACTGTAACAAACCACAGCATCTCTTACAAAGATGCTCTTTAGTTTATAGTGAAAAACGTGTTGGGTTCGTGAAATGGGTAAATTCATTTGAGCCGAAAAATCACTGGGTTTTCCGGTAATGAACTCTTGCTTTTAGGAAGTCACAGATCCTTTGTTTTAACTCCGTTTGTGAAGGGAAATTCAGACCTGTGTTCTCATCCATGAAACATACTCTGTTTTAACACAAGAAGCATGCTCTTCTTTCCAGCATCTCCAATACAAGAAGAAACATGAGCATGCCCAGAAAAACCGAAGTGTGTTTCTTACTCATATGGACCATATCTAGTTAAACTCTGCTTGTGAAACTGTAACAAACCACAGCATCTCTTACATAGATGCTCTTTAGTTTATAGTGAAAAACGTGTGGGGTTCGTGAACTGGGTAAATTCATTTGAGCCGAAAAATCACTGGGTTGTCCGGAAATGAATTCTTGCTTGTAGAAAGACACAGAGACATTGGTTTAACTCCGTTTGTGAAGGCAAATTCAGACCAGTGTTCTCATCCATGAAACATACTCTGTTTTAACGCAAGAAACATGCTCTTCTTTCCAGCATCTCCAATACACCAAGAAACATGAGCATGCCCAGAAAAAACGAACTGTGTTTCTTATTCATATGGACCATATCTAGTTAAACTCTGCTTGGGAAACTGTAACAAACCACAGCATCTCTTACCCAGATGCTCTTTAGTTTATAGTGAAAAACGTGTTGGGTTCGTGAACTGTGTAAATTCATTTGAGCCAAAAAATCACAGGGATTTCCGGAAATGAACTCTTGCCTGTAGGAAGACACAGAGCCTTTGGTTTAACTCCGTTTGTGAAGGGAAATTCAGACCAGTGTTCTCATCCATGAAATATCCTGTGTTTTAACACAAGAAGCATCCTCTTCTGTCCAGAGTTGCAATAGAGCAAGAAATATGAGCATGTCCATAAAAAAGAAGTGTATTTCCTACTCATACGGACCATATCTAGTTGAACTCTGCTTGTGAAACTGTAACAAACCACAGCATCTCTTACATAGATTCTCTTTAGTTTATAGTGAAAAACGTGTGGGGTTCGTGAACTGGGTAAATTCATTTGAGCTGAAAAATCACTTGGTTTTCCGGAAATGAACTCTTGCTTGTAGGAAGACACAGAGCCTTTGGTTTAACTCCGTTTGTGAAGGGAAATTCAGACCAGTGTTCTCATCCATGAAACATACTCTGTTTTAACGCAAGAAGCATGCTCTTCTTTCCAGCATGTCCAATACAGCAAGAAACATGAGCATGCCCAGAAAAAACGAAGTGTGTTTCTTACTCATACGGACCATATCTAGTTAAACTCTGCTTGTAAACCTGTAACAAACAACAGCATCTCTTACATAGATGCCCTTTAGTTTATAGTGAAAAATATGTGGGGTTCGTGAACTGGGTAAATTCTTTTGAGCCGAAAAATCACTGGGTTTTCCGGAAATAAACTCTTGCTTTTAGGAAGACAGAGAGCCTTTGCTTTAACTCCGTTTGTGAAGGAAATTCAGACCAGGGTTCTCATCCATGAAACATACTCTGTTTTAACGCAAGAAACATGCTCTTCTTTCCAGCATCTCCAATACAGCAAGAAACATGAGCATGCCCAGAAAAAACGAACTGTGTTTCTTATTCATATGGACCATATCTAGTTAAACTCTGCTTGGGAATCTGTAACAAACCACAGCATCTCTTACCAAGATGTACTATAGTTTATAGTGGAATACGTTTTGGGTTCGTGAACTGTGTAAATTCATTTGAGCCAAAAAATCACAGGGATTTCCGGAAATGAACTCTTGCTTGTAGGAAGACACAGAGCCTTTGGTTTAACTCCGTTTGTGAAGGGAAATTCAGACCAGTGTTCTCATCCATGAAACACCATCTGTTTTAACGCAAGAAGCATCCTCTTATGTCCAGAGTCTGCAATACAGCAAGAAATATGAGCATGTCCAGAAAAAAAGAACTGTGTACCCTACTCATAACGACCATATCTAGTTGAACTCTGCTTGTGAAACTGTAACAAACCACAGCATCTCTTACAAAGATGCTCTTTAGTTTATAGTGAAAAACGTGTTGGGTTCGTGAACTGGGTAAATTCATTTGAGCCGAAAAATCACTGGGTTTTCCGGAAATGAATTCTTGCTTGTAGGAAGACACAGAGACTTTGGTTTAACTCCGTTTGTGAAGGCAAATTCAGACCAGTGTTCTCATCCATGAAACATACTCTGTTTTAACGCAAGAAGCATGCTCTTCTTTCCAGCATCTCCAATACAGCAAGAAATATGAGCATGCCCAGAAAAAACGAAGTGTGTTTCTTACTCATACGGACCATATCTAGTTAAACTCTGCTTGTGAAACTGTAACAAACCACAGCATCTCTTACATAGAGGCCCTTTAGTTTATAGTGAAAATCGTGTTGGGTGCGTGAAGTGTGTAAATTCATTTTAGCCGAAAAATCATTGGGATTTCCGGAAATGAACTCTTGCTTGTAGGAAGACACAGAGACTTTGGTTTAACTCTGTTTGTGAAGGGAAATTCAGACCAGTGTTCTCATCCATGAAACACACTGTGTTTTAACGCAAAGAGCATGCTCTTCTTTCCAGAGTCTCTAATACAGCAAGAAATATGAGCATGCCCAGAAAAAAAGAACTGTGTTTCCTACGAATACTGACCATATCTAGTTGAACTCTGCTTATCAAACTGTAAGAAACCACAGCATCTCTTACATAGATTCTCTTTAGTTTATAGTGAAAAACATGTTGTGTTCTTGAATTGTGTAAATTCATTTTAGCCGAAAAATCACTGGGTTTTCAGGAAATGAACTCTTGCTTGAAGGAAGACACAGAGAATTTGGTTTAACTCCGTTTGTGAAGGGAAATTCAGACCAGTGTTCTCATCCATGAAACATCCTCTGTTTTAACGCAAGAAGCATCCTCTTCTGTCCAGAGTTGCAATAGAGCAGGAAATAATAGCATGTCCATAAAAAAGAAGTGTATTTCCTACTCATACGGACCATATCTAGTTGAACTCTGCTTGTGAAACTGTAACAAACCACAAAATCTCTTACATAGATTCCCTTTAGTTTATAGTGAAAAACGTGTGGTGTTCGTGAACTGGGTAATTTCATTTGAGCCGAAAAATCACTTGGTTTTCCGGAAATGAACTCTTGCTTCTAGGAAGACACAGACCCTTTGGTTTAACTCCGTTTGTGAAGGGAAATTCAGACCAGTG
>CATKUP010000690.1:0-90000 GCA_949786385.1 Onychomys leucogaster
TGAGTGTGCGCAGAACAAAAGAACTGTGTTTCCTACACACACGGACCATATCTAGTTCAACTCTGTTTCTGAAACTGATACAAACCACAGGTCCTCTAACATCCAATTCTTTTCAGTTAAGAGCGAGAAACGTGTGAGCTTTGTGAACAATGTAGCTTCGTTTGAGCTGAAAAGTGACTGCGTTTACCTGAAACGATGTCTTGCTTGAAGGAAGAAACAGAGCCTGGCATTTAACTACGTTTCTGAAGGGAAACACACGGCACAGTTCTCATCCATGAAACACACTCTGCTTTAGAGCAAGAAGCACGCTCTTGCTTTCTAGAGTCTCTAATACAGAGGGAAACGTGAGAGTGCTCAGAACAAAAGAACTGTGTTTCCTACACACACAGACCATATCTAATTCAACTCTGTTTCTGAAACTGATACAAACCACAGGTCCTCTAATATCCAATGCTTTTCAGTTAAGAGCGAGAAACGTGTGAGCTTTGTGAACAATGTAGCTTCGTTTGAGCTGAAAAGTGACGGCGTTTACCTGAAACGAATTCTTGCTTGTAGGAAGGCACAGAGCCTGGCATTTAACTCCGTTTTTGAAGGGAAACACACGGCACAGTTCTCCTCCATGAAGCACAATCTGCTTTAGAGCAAGAAGCACGCTCTTGCTTTCTAAAGTCTCTAATACAGAGGGAAACGTGAGTGTGCTCATAGCAAAAGAACTGTGTTTCCTACACACGGACCATATCTAGTTCAACTCTGTTTCTGAAACTGATACAAACCACACGTCCTCTAACATCCAATGCTTTTCTGTTATGAGGGAGAAACGTGTGAGCTTTGTGAACAATGTAGCTTCGTTTGAGCTGAAAAGTGACAGCGTTTACCTGAAACAAATTCTTGCTTGTAGGAAGACACACGCCTGGCATTTAACTCCGTTTCTGAAGGGAAACACACTGCACAGTTCTCATCCATGAAACACACTCTGCTTTAGAGCAAGAAGCACGCTCTTGCTTTCTAGAGTCTCTAATACAGAGGGAAACGTGAGTGTGCTCAGAACAAAAGAACTGTGTTTCCTACACACACAGACCATATCTAATTCAACTCTGTTTCTGAAACTGATACAAACCACAGGTCCTCTAATATCCAATGCTTTTCAGTTAAGAGCGAGAAACGTGTGAGCTTTTTGAACAATGTAGCTTCGTTTGAGCTGAAAAGTGACGGCGTTTACCTGAAACGAAGTCTTGCTTGTAGGAAGGCACAGAGCCTGGCATTTAACTCCGTTTCTGAAGGGAAACACACGGCACAGTTCTCATCCATGAAGCACAATCTGCTTTAGAGCAAGAAGCACGCTCTTACTTTCTAGAGTCTCTAATACAGAGGGAAACGTGAGTGTGCTCATAGCAAAAGAACTGTGTTTCCTACACACGGACCATATCTAGTTCAACTCTGTTTCTGAAACTGATACAAACCACAGGTCCTCTAACATCCAATGCTTTTCAGTTAAGAGCGAGAAACGTGTGAGCTTTGTGAACAATGTAGCTTCGTTTGAGCTGAAAAGTGACTGCGTTTACATGAAACGAAGTCTTGCTTGTAGGAAGACACACGCCTGGCATTTAACTCCGTTAATGAAGGGAAACACATGGCACAGTTCTCATCCATGAAACACACTATGCTTTAGAGCAAGAAGCACGCTATTGCTTTCTAGATTCTCTAATACAGAGGGAAACGTGAGTGTGCGCAGAACAAAAGAACTGTGTTTCCTACACACACGGACCATATCTAGTTCAACTCTGTTTCTGAAACTGATACAAACCACAGGTCCTCTAACATCCAATGCTTTTCAGTTAAGAGCGAGAAACGTGTGAGCTTCGTGAACAATGTAGCTTCGTTTGAGCTGAAAAGTGACTGCGTTTACCAGAAACGAAGTCTTGCTTGTAGGAAGACACTCTTCTGGCATTAACTCCGTTTCTGAAGGGAAACACACGGCACAGTTCTCATCTATGAAACACGTTCTGCTTTAGAGCAAGAAGCATGCTTTTGCTTTCTAGAGTCTCTAATACAGAGGGAAATGTGAGTGTGCTCAGAACAAAAGAACTGTGTTTCCTACACACGGACCATATCTGTTCAACTCTGTTTCTGAAACTGATACAAACCACAGGTCCTCTAACATCCAATTCTTTTCAGTTAAGAGCGAGAAACGTGTGAGCTTTGTGAACAATGTAGCTTCGTTTGAGCTGAAAAGTGACTGCGTTTAACTGAAACGAAGTTTTGCTGGTAGGAAGACACACTTCTGGCATTTAACTCTGTTTCTGAAGGGAAACACACAGCACAGTTCTCATCCATGAAACACACTATGCTTTAGAGCAAGAAGCACGCTATTGCTTTCTAGATTCTCTAATACAGAGGGAAACGTGAGTGTGCGCAGAACAAAAGAACTGTGTTTCCTACACACACGGACCATATCTAGTTCAACTCTGTTTCTGAAACTGATACAAAACACAGGTCATCTAACATCCAATTCTTTTCAGTTAAGAGCGAGAAACTGGTGAGCTTCGTGAACAATGTAGCTTCGTTTGACGTGAAAAGTCACTGTGTTTAACAGAAACGAAGTTTTGCTTGTAGAAAGACACACTTCTGGCATTTAACTCCGTTTCTGAAGGGAAACACATGGCAGAGTTCTCATCCATGAAACACACTCTGCTTTAGAACAAGAAGCACGCTCTTGCTTTCTAGAGTCTCTAATACAGAGGGAAACGTGAGTGTTCTCATAGCAAAAGAACTGTGTTTCCTACACACTGACCATATCTAGTTCAACTCTGTTTCTGAAACTGATACAAACAACAGGTCCTCTAACATCCAATGCTTTTCAGTTAAGAGCGAGAAACGTGTGAGCTTTGTGAACAATGTAGCTTCGTTTGAGCTGAAAAGTGACTGCGTTTACCTGAAACGATGTCTTGCTTGAAGGAAGAAACAGAGCCTGGCATTTAACTACTTTTCTGAAGGGAAACACACGGCACAGTTCTCATCCATGAAACACACTCTGCTTTAGAGCAAGAAGCACGCTCTTGCTTTCTAGAGTCTCTAATACAGAGGGAAACGTGAGTGTGCTCATAGCAAAAGAACTGTGTTTCCTACACACGGACCATATCTAGTTCAACTCTGTTTCTGAAACTGATACAAACCACAGGTCCTCTAACATCCAATGCTTTTCAATTAAGAGCGAGAAACATGTGGGCTTCGTGAAAAATGTAGCTTCGTTTGATGTGAAAAATGACTGCGTTTACCTGAAACGAAGTCTTGCTTGAAGATAGACACAGAGCCTGGCATTTAACTCCGTTAATGAAGGGAAACACACAGCACAGTTCTCAACCATGAAACACACTATGCTTTAGAGGAAGAAGCACGCTATTGCTTTCTAGATTCTCTAATACAGAGGGAAACGTGAGTGTGCGCAGAACAAAAGAACTGTGTTTCCTACACACACGGACCATATCTAGTTCAACTCTGTTTCTGAAACTGATACAAACCACAGGTCATCTAACATCCAATGCTTTTCAGTTAAGAGCGAGAAACGGGTGAGCTTCGTGAACAATGTAGCTTCGTTTGACGTGAAAAGTCACTGAGTTTAACTGAAATGAAGTTTTGCTTGTAGGAATACACACTTCTGGCATTTAACTCCGTTTCTGAAGGGAAACACACGGCACAGTCCTCTTCCATGAAACACATTCTGCTTTAGAGCAAGAAGCACGCTCTTGCTTTATAGAGTCTCTAATACAGAGGGAAACGTGAGTGTGCTCAGAACAAAAGAACTGTGTTTCCTACACACGGACCATATCGAGTTCAACTCTGTTTCTGAAAATGAAACAAATCACAGGTCCTCTAACATCCAATTCTTTTCAGTTAAGAGCGAAAAACGTGTGAGCTTTGTGAACAATGTAGCTTCGTTTGAGCTGAAAAGTGACTGGGTTTAACTGAAACAAAGTCTTGCTTGTAGGAAGACACACGCCTGGCATTTAACTCCGTTTCTGAAGCGAAACACACTGCATAGTTCTCATCCATGAAACACACTCTGCTTTAGAGCAAGAAGCACGCTCTTGCTTTCTAGAGTCTCTAATACAGCGGGAAACGTGAGTGTGCTCAGAACAAAAGAACTGTGTTTCCTACACACACAGACCATATCTAATTCAACTCTGTTTCTGAAACTGATACAAACCACAGGTCCTCTAATATCCAATGCTTTTCAGTTAAGAGCGAGAAACGTGTGAGCTTTGTGAACAATGTAGCTTCCTTTGAGCTGTAAAGTGACTGCGTTTACCTGAAACGAAGTCTTGCTTGTAGGAAGACACACGCCTGGCATTTAACTCCGTTAATGAAGGGAAACACACAGCTCAGTTCTCATCCATGAAACACACTATGCTTTAGAGCAAGAAGCACGCTATTGCTTTCTAGATTCTCTAATACAGAGGGAAACGTGCGTGTGCCCAGAACAAAAGAACTGTGTTTCCTACACACACGGACCATATCTAGTTCAACTCTGTTTCTGAAACTGATACAAACCACAGGTCCTCTAACATCCAATGCTTTTCAGTTAAGAGCGAGAAACGTGTGAGCTTCGTGAACAATGTAGCTTTGTTTGAGCTGAAAAGTGACTGCGTTTACCTGAAACGAAGTCTTGCTTGTAGGAAGACACACTTCTGGCATTAACTCCGTTTCTGAAGGGAAACACACTGCACAGTTCTCATCCATGAAACACGTTCTGCTTTAGAGCAAGAAGCATGCTTTTGCTTTCTAGAGTCTCTAATACAGAGGGAAACGTGAGTGTGCTCAGAACAAAAAACTGTGTTTCCTACACACGGACCATATCTAGTTCAACTCTGTTTCTGAAACAGATACAAACCACAGGTCCTCTAACATCCAATGCTTTTCAGTTATTAGGGAGAAACGTGGGAGAGTTGTGAACAATGTAGCTTCGTTTGAGCTGAAAAGTGACTGCGTTTACCTGAAACAAAGTCTTGCTTATAGGAAGACACACGCCAGGCATTTAACTCCGATTCTGAAGGGAAACACACTGCATAGTTCTCATCCATGAAACACACTCTGCTTTAGAGCAAGAAGCACGCTCTTGCTTTCTAGAGTCTCTAATACAGAGGGAAACGTGAGTGTGCTCAGAACAAAAGAACTGTGTTTCCTACACACACAGACCATATCTAATTCAACTCTGTTTCTGAAACTGATACAAACCACAGGTCCTTTAACATCCAATGCTTTTCAGTTAAGAGCGAGAAACGTGTGAGCTTCGTGAACAATGTACCTTCGTTTGAGCTGAAAAGTGACTGTGTTTACCTGAAACGAAGTCTTGCTTGTAGGAAGACACACTTCTGGCATTAACTCCGTTTCTGAAGGGAAACACACGGCACAGTTCTCATCCATGAAACACGTTCTGCTTTAGAGCAAGAAGCATGCTTTTGCTTTCTAGAGTCTCTAATACAGAGGGAAACGTGAGTGTGCTCAGAACAAAAAACTGTGTTTCCTACACACGGACCATATCTAGTTCAACTCTGTTTCTGAAACTCATACAAACCACAGGTCCTCTAACATCCAATGCTTTTCAGTTAAGAGCGAGAAACGTGTGAGCGTTGTGAACAATGTAGCTTCGTTTGAGCTGAAAAGTGACTGCGTTTACCTGAAACAAAGTCTTGCTTGTAGGAAGACACACGCCTGGCATTTAACTCCGTTTCTGAAGGGAAACACACTGCATAGTTCTCATCCATGAAACACACTCTGCTTTAGAGCAAGAAGCACGCTCTTGCTTTCTAGAGTCTCTAATACAGAGGGAAATGTGAGTGTGCTCAGAACAAAAGAACTGTGTTTCCTACACACGGACCATATCTGTTCAACTCTGTTTCTGAAACTGATACAAACCACAGGTCCTCTAACATCCAATTCTTTTCAGTTAAGAGCGAGAAACGTGTGAGCTTTGTGAACAATGTAGCTTCGTTTGAGCTGAAAAGTGACTGCGTTTAACTGAAACGAAGTTTTGCTGGTAGGAAGACACACTTCTGGCATTTAACTCTGTTTCTGAAGGGAAACACACAGCACAGTTCTCATCCATGAAACACACTATGCTTTAGAGCAAGAAGCACGCTATTGCTTTCTAGATTCTCTAATACAGAGGGAAACGTGAGTGTGCGCAGAACAAAAGAACTGTGTTTCCTACACACACGGACCATATCTAGTTCAACTCTGTTTCTGAAACTGATACAAAACACAGGTCATCTAACATCCAATTCTTTTCAGTTAAGAGCGAGAAACTGGTGAGCTTCGTGAACAATGTAGCTTCGTTTGACCTGAAAAGTCACTGTGTTTAACAGAAACGAAGTTTTGCTTGTAGAAAGACACACTTCTGGCATTTAACTCCGTTTCTGAAGGGAAACACATGGCAGAGTTCTCATCCATGAAACACACTCTGCTTTAGAACAAGAAGCACGCTCTTGCTTTCTAGAGTCTCTAATACAGAGGGAAACGTGAGTGTGCTCATAGCAAAAGAACTGTGTTTCCTACACACTGACCATATCTAGTTCAACTCTGTTTCTGAAACTGATACAAACAACAGGTCCTCTAACATCCAATGCTTTTCAGTTAAGAGCGAGAAACGTGTGAGCTTTGTGAACAATGTAGCTTCGTTTGAGCTCAAAAGTGACTGCGTTTACCTGAAACGATGTCTTGCTTGAAGGAAGAAACAGAGCCTGGCATTTAACTACTTTTCTGAAGGGAAACACACGGCACAGTTCTCATCCATGAAACACACTCTGCTTTAGAGCAAGAAGCACGCTCTTGCTTTCTAGAGTCTCTAATACAGAGGGAAACGTGAGTGTGCTCATAGCAAAAGAACTGTGTTTCCTACACACGGACCATATCTAGTTCAACTCTGTTTCTGAAACTGATACAAACCACAGGTCCTCTAACATCCAATGCTTTTCAATTAAGAGCGAGAAACATGTGGGCTTCGTGAAAAATGTAGCTTCGTTTGATGTGAAAAATGACTGCGTTTACCTGAAACGAAGTCTTGCTTGAAGATAGACACAGAGCCTGGCATTTAACTCCGTTAATGAAGGGAAACACACAGCACAGTTCTCATCCATGAAACACACTATGCTTTAGAGGAAGAAGCACGCTATTGCTTTCTAGATTCTCTAATACAGAGGGAAACGTGAGTGTGCGCAGAACAAAAGAACTGTGTTTCCTACACACACGGACCATATCTAGTTCAACTCTGTTTCTGAAACTGATACAAACCACAGGTCATCTAACATCCAATGCTTTTCAGTTAAGAGCGAGAAACGGGTGAGCTTCGTGAACAATGTAGCTTCGTTTGACGTGAAAAGTCACTGAGTTTAACTGAAATGAAGTTTTGCTTGTAGGAATACACACTTCTGGCATTTAACTCCGTTTCTGAAGTGAAACACACGGCACAGTCCTCTTCCATGAAACACATTCTGCTTTAGAGCAAGAAGCACGCTCTTGCTTTATAGAGTCTCTAATACAGAGGGAAACGTGAGTGTGCTCAGAACAAAAGAACTGTGTTTCCTACACACGGACCATATCGAGTTCAACTCTGTTTCTGAAAATGAAACAAATCACAGGTCCTCTAACATCCAATTCTTTTCAGTTAAGAGCGAAAAACGTGTGAGCTTTGTGAACAATGTAGCTTCGTTTGAGCTGAAAAGTGACTGGGTTTAACTGAAACAAAGTCTTGCTTGTAGGAAGACACACGCCTGGCATTTAACTCCGTTTCTGAAGCGAAACACACTGCATAGTTCTCATCCATGAAACACACTCTGCTTTAGAGCAAGAAGCACGCTCTTGCTTTCTAGAGTCTCTAATACAGCGGGAAACGTGAGTGTGCTCAGAACAAAAGAACTGTGTCTCCTACACACACAGACCATATCTAATTCAACTCTGTTTCTGAAACTGATACAAACCACAGGTCCTCTAATATCCAATGCTTTTCAGTTAAGAGCGAGAAACGTGTGAGCTTTGTGAACAATGTAGCTTCCTTTGAGCTGTAAAGTGACTGCGTTTACCTGAAACGAAGTCTTGCTTGTAGGAAGACACACGCCTGGCATTTAACTCCGTTAATGAAGGGAAACACACAGCTCAGTTCTCATCCATGAAACACACTATGCTTTAGAGCAAGAAGCACGCTATTGCTTTCTAGATTCTCTAATACAGAGGGAAACGTGCGTGTGCCCAGAACAAAAGAACTGTGTTTCCTACACACACGGACCATATCTAGTTCAACTCTGTTTCTGAAACTGATACAAACCACAGGTCCTCTAACATCCAATGCTTTTCAGTTAAGAGCGAGAAACGTGTGAGCTTCGTGAACAATGTAGCTTTGTTTGAGCTGAAAAGTGACTGCGTTTACCTGAAACGAAGTCTTGCTTGTAGGAAGACACACTTCTGGCATTAACTCCGTTTCTGAAGGGAAACACACGGCACAGTTCTCATCCATGAAACACGTTCTGCTTTAGAGCAAGAAGCATGCTTTTACTTTCTAGAGTCTCTAATACAGAGGGAAACGTGAGTGTGCTCAGAACAAAAAACTGTGTTTCCTACACACGGACCATATCTAGTTCAACTCTGTTTCTGAAACAGATACAAACCACAGGTCCTCTAACATCCAATGCTTTTCAGTTATTAGGGAGAAACGTGGGAGAGTTGTGAACAATGTAGCTTCGTTTGAGCTGAAAAGTGACTGCGTTTACCTGAAACAAAGTCTTGCTTATAGGAAGACACACGCCAGGCATTTAACTCCGATTCTGAAGGGAAACACACTGCATAGTTCTCATCCATGAAACACACTCTGCTTTAGAGCAAGAAGCACGCTCTTGCTTTCTAGAGTCTCTAATACAGAGGGAAACGTGAGTGTGCTCAGAACAAAAGAACTGTGTTTCCTACACACACAGACCATATCTAATTCAACTCTGTTTCTGAAACTGATACAAACCACAGGTCCTTTAACATCCAATGCTTTTCAGTTAAGAGCGAGAAACGTGTGAGCTTCGTGAACAATGTAGCTTCGTTTGAGCTGAAAAGTGACTGTGTTTACCTGAAACGAAGTCTTGCTTGTAGGAAGACACACTTCTGGCATTAACTCCGTTTCTGAAGGGAAACACACGGCACAGTTCTCATCCATGAAACACGTTCTGCTTTAGAGCAAGAAGCATGCTTTTGCTTTCTAGAGTCTCTAATACAGAGGGAAACGTGAGTGTGCTCAGAACAAAAAACTGTGTTTCCTACACACGGACCATATCTAGTTCAACTCTGTTTCTGAAACAGATACAAACCACAGGTCCTCTAACATCCAATGCTTTTCAGTTAAGAGCGAGAAACGTGTGAGCGTTGTGAACAATGTAGCTTCGTTTGAGCTGAAAAGTGACTGCGTTTACCTGAAACAAAGTCTTGCTTGTAGGAAGACACACGCCTGGCATTTAACTCCGTTTCTGAAGGGAAACACACTGCATAGTTCTCATCCATGAAACACACTCTGCTTTAGAGCAAGAAGCACGCTCTTGCTTTCTAGAGTCTCTAATACAGAGGGAAACGTAAGTGTGCTCATAGGAAAAGAACTGTGTTTCCTACACACGGACCATATCTAGTTCAACTCTGTTTCTGAAACTGATACAAACCACAGGTCCTCTAACATCCAATGCTTTTCAATTAAGAGCGAGAAACATGTGGGCTTCGTGAAAAATGTAGCTTCGTTTGATGTGAAAAGTGAATGCGTTTACCTGAAACGAAGTCTTGCTTGAAGATAGACACAGAGCCTGGCATTTAACTCCGTTTCTGAAGGGAAACACACGGTACAGTTCTCATCCATGAAACACACACTGCTTTAGAGCAAGAAGAACGCTCTTGCTTTCTAGAGTCTCTAATACAGAGGGAAACGTGAGTGTGCTCAGAACAAAAGAACCGTGTTTCCTACACACACAGACCATATCTAGTTCAACTATGTTTCTGAAACTGATACACACCACAGGTCCTCTAACATCCACTGCTTTTCAGTTGAGTTTGAGAAACGTGTGAGCTTCGTGAACAATGTAGCTTCGTTTGAGCTGAAAAGTGACTGCGTTTATCTGAAACGAAGTCTTGCTTGTAGGAAGACACACGCCTGGCATTTAACTCCGTTAATGAAGGGAAACACACAGCACAGTTCTCATCCATGAAACACACTCTGCTTTAGAGCAAGAAGCACGCTCTTGCTTTCTAGAGTCTCTAATACAGAGGGAAACGTGAGTGTGCTCATAGCAAAAGAACTGTGTTTCCTACACACGGACCATATCTAGTTCAACTCTGTTTCTGAAACTGATACAAACCACAGGTCCTCTAACATCCAATGCTTTTCAATTAAGAGCGAGAAACATGTGGGCTTCGTGAAAAATGTAGCTTCGTTTGATGTGAAAAATGATTGCGTTTACCTGAAACGAAGTCTTGCTTGAAGATAGACACAGAGCCTGGCATTTAACTCCGTTTCTGAAGGGAAACACACGGCACAGTTCTCATCCATGAAACACACACTGCTTTAGAGCAAGAAGCACGCTCTTGCTTTCTAGAGTCTCTAATACAGAGGGAAACGTGAGTGTGCTCAGAACAAAAGAACTGTGTTTCCTACACACACAGACCATATCTAGTTCAACTCTGTTTCTGAAACTGATACAAACCACAGGTCGTCTAACATCCACTGCTTTTCAGTTAAGTGTGAGAAACGTCTGAGCTTCATGAACAATGTAGCTTCGTTTGAGCTGAAAAGTGACTGCGTTTATCTGAAATGAAGTCTTGCTTGTAGGAAGACACACGCCTGGCATTTAACTCCGTTAATGAAGGGAAACACACAGCACAGTTCTCATCCATGAAACACACTATGCTTTAGAGCAAGAAGCACGCTATTGCTTTCTAGATTCTCTAATACAGAGGGAAACGTGAGTGTGCGCAGAACAAAAGAACTGTGTTTCCTACGCACACAGACCATATCTAGTTCAACTCTGTTTCTGAAACTGATACAAACCACAGGTCATCTAACATCCAATGCTTTTCAGTTAAGAGCGAGAAACGGGTGAGCTTCGTGAAAAATGTAGCTTCGTTTGACGTGAAAAGTCACTGTGTTTAACTGAAATGAAGTTTTGCTTGTAGGAATACACACTTCTGGCATTTAACTCCGTTTCTGAAGGGAAACCCACGGCACAGTCCTCATCCATGAAACACATTCTGCTTTAGAGCAAGAAGCACGCTCTTGCTTTATAGAGTCTCTAATACAGAGGGAAACGTGAGTGTGCTCAGAACAAAAGAACTGTGTTTCCTACACACGGACCATATCGAGTTCAACTCTGTTTCTGAAAATGAAACAAATCACAGGTCCTCTAACATCCAATTCTTTTCAGTTAAGAGCGAAAAACGTGTGAGCTTCGTGAACAATGTAGCTTCGTTTGAGCTGAAAAGTGACTGGGTTTAACTGAAACAAAGTCTTGCTTGTAGGAAGACACACGCCTGGCATTTAACTCCGTTTCTGAAGGGAAACACACTGCATAGTTCTCATCCATGAAACACACTCTGCTTTAGAGCAAGAAGCACGCTCTTGCTTTCTAGAGTCTCTAATACAGAGGGAAACGTGAGTGTGCTCAGAACAAAAGAACTGTGTTTCCTACACACACAGACCATATCTAATTCAACTCTGTTTCTGAAACTGATACAAACCACAGGTCCTCTAATATCCAATGCTTTTCAGTTAAGAGCGAGAAACGTGTGTGCTTTGTGAACTACGTAGCTTCCTTTGAGCTGTAAAGTGACTGCTTTTACCTGAAACGAAGTCTTGCTTGTAGGAAGACACACGCCTGGCATTTAGCTCCGTTAATGAAGGGAAACACACAGCTCAGTTCTCATCCATGAAACACACTATGCTTTAGAGCAAGAAGCACGCTATTGCTTTCTAGATTCTCTAATACAGAGGGAAACGTGCGTGTGCCCAGAACAAAAGAACTGTGTTTCCTACACACACGGACCATATCTAGTTCAACTCTGTTTCTGAAACTGATACAAACCACAGGTCCTCTAACATCCAATGCTTTTCAATTAAGAGCGAGAAACATGTGGGCTTCGTGAAAAATGTAGCTTCGTTTGATGTGAAAAATGATTGCGTTTACCTGAAACGAAGTCTTGCTTGAAGATAGACACAGAGCCTGGCATTTAACTCCGTTTCTGAAGGGAAACACACGGCACAGTTCTCATCCATGAAACACACACTGCTTTAGAGCAAGAAGCACGCTCTTGCTTTCTAGAGTCTCTAATACAGAGGGAAACGTGAGTGTGCTCAGAACAAAAGAACTGTGATTCCTACACACACAGACCATATCTAGTTCAACTCTGTTTCTGAAACTGATACAAACCACAGGTCGTCTAACATCCACTGCTTTTCAGTTAAGTGTGAGAAACGTCTGAGCTTCATGAACAATGTAGCATCGTTTGAGCTGAAAAGTGACTGCGTTTATCTGAAATGAAGTCTTGCTTGTAGGAAGACACACGCCTGGCATTTAACTCCGTTAATGAAGGGAAACACACAGCACAGTTCTCATCCATGAAACACACTATGCTTTAGAGCAAGAAGCACGCTATTGCTTTCTAGATTCTCTAATACAGAGGGAAACGTGAGTGTGCGCAGAACAAAAGAACTGTGTTTCCTACGCACACAGACCATATCTAGTTCAACTCTGTTTCTGAAACTGATACAAACCACAGGTCATCTAACATCCAATGCTTTTCAGTTAAGAGCGAGAAACGGGTGAGCTTCGTGAAAAATGTAGCTTCGTTTGACGTGAAAAGTCACTGTGTTTAACTGAAAAGAAGTTTTGCTTGTAGGAATACACACTTCTGGCATTTAACTCCGTTTCTGAAGGGAAACCCACGGCACAGTCCTCATCCATGAAACACATTCTGCTTTAGAGCAAGAAGCACGCTCTTGCTTTATGGAGTCTCTAATACAGAGGGAAACGTGAGTGTGCTCAGAACAAAAGAACTGTGTTTCCTACACACGGACCATATCGAGTTCAACTCTGTTTCTGAAAATGAAACAAATCACAGGTCCTCTAACATCCAATTCTTTTCAGTTAAGAGCGAAAAACGTGTGAGCTTCGTGAACAATGTAGCTTCGTTTGAGCTGAAAAGTGACTGGGTTTAACTGAAACAAAGTCTTGCTTGTAGGAAGACACACGCCTGGCATTTAACTCCGTTTCTGAAGGGAAACACACTGCATAGTTCTCATCCATGAAACACACTCTGCTTTAGAGCAAGAAGCACGCTCTTGCTTTCTAGAGTCTCTAATACAGAGGGAAACGTGAGTGTGCTCAGAACAAAAGAACTGTGTTTCCTACACACACAGACCATATCTAATTCAACTCTGTTTCTGAAACTGATACAAACCACAGGTCCTCTAATATCCAATGCTTTTCAGTTAAGAGCGAGAAACGTGTGTGCTTTGTGAACTACGTAGCTTCCTTTGAGCTGTAAAGTGACTGCGTTTACCTGAAACGAAGTCTTGCTTGTAGGAAGACACACGCCTGGCATTTAGCTCCGTTAATGAAGGGAAACACACAGCTCAGTTCTCATCCATGAAACACACTATGCTTTAGAGCAAGAAGCACGCTATTGCTTTCTAGATTCTCTAATACAGAGGGAAACGTGCGTGTGCCCAGAACAAAAGAACTGTGTTTCCTACACACACGGACCATATCTAGTTCAACTCTGTTTCTGAAACTGATACAAACCACAGGTCATCTAACATCCAATGCTTTTCAGTTAAGAGCGAGAAACGGGTGAGCTTCGTGAACAATGTAGCTTCGTTTGACGTGAAAAGTCACTGTGTTTAACTGAAACGAAGTTTTGAATGTAGGAAGACACACTTCTGGCATTTAACTCCGTTTCTAAAGGGAAACCCACGGCACAGTCCTCATCCATGAAACACATTCTGCTTTAGAGCAAGAAGCACGCTCTTGCTTTATAGAGTCTCTAATACAGAGGGAAACGTGAGTGTGCTCAGAACAATAGAACTGTGTTTCCTACACACACAGACCATATCTAGTTCAACTCTGTTTCTGAAACTGATACAAACCACAGGTCCTCTAACATCCAATGCTTTTCAGTTAAGAGCGAGAAAAGTGTAAGCTTCGTGAACAATGTAGCTTCGTTTGAGCTGAAAAGTGGCTGCGTTTACCTGAAACGAAGTCTTGCATGTAGGAAGACACACTTCTGGCATTAACTCCGTTTCTGAAGGGAAACACACGGCACAGTTCTCATCCATGAAACACGTTCTGCTTTAGAGCAAGAAGCATGCTTTTGCTTTCTAGAGTCTCTAATACAGAGGGAAACGTGAGTGTGCTCAGAACAAAAAACTGTGTTTCCTACACACGGACCATATCTAGTTCAACTCTGTTTCTGAAACAGATACAAACCACAGGTCCTCTAACATACAATGCTTTTCAGTTAAGAGCGAGAAACGTGTGAGCGTTGTGAACAATGTAGCTTCGTTTGAGCTGAAAAGTGACTGCGTTTACCTGAAACAAAGTCTTGCTTGTAGGAAGACACACGCCTGGCATTTGACTCCGTTTCTGAAGGGAAAGACACTGCATAGTTCTCATCCATGAAACACACTCTGCTTTAGAGCAAGAAGCACGCTCTTGCTTTCTAGAGTCTCTAATACAGAGGGAAACGTGAGTGTGCTCAGAACAAAAGAACTGTGTTTCCTACACACACAGACCATATCTAATTCAACTCTCTTTCTGAAAATGATACAAACCACAGGTCCTTTAACATCCAATGCTTTTCAGTTAAGAGCGAGAAACGTGTGAGCTTCGTGAACAATGTAGCTTCGTTTGAGCTGAAAAGTGACTGTGTTTACCTGAAACGAAGTCTTGCTTGTAGGAAGACACACTTCTGGCATTAACTCCGTTTCTGAAGGGAAACACACGGCACAGTTCTCATCCATGAAACACATTCTGCTTTAGAGCAAGAAGCATGCTTTTGCTTTCTAGAGTCTCTAATACAGAGGGAAACGTGAGTGTGCTCAGAACAAAAAACTGTGTTTCCTACACACGGACCATATCTAGTTCAACTCTGTTTCTGAAACAGATACAAACCACAGGTCCTCTAACATCCAATGCTTTTCAGTTAAGAGCAAGAAACGTGTGAGCGTTGTGAACAATGTAGCTTCGTTTGAGCTGAAAAGTGACGGCGTTTACCTGAAACGAAGTCTTGCTTGTAGGAAGGCACAGAGCCTGGCTTTAACTCCGTTTCTGAAGGGAGACACACGGCACAGTTCTCATCCATGAAGAACAATCTGCTTTAGAGCAAGAATCACGCTCTTGCTTTCTAGAGTCTCTAATACAGAGGGAAACGTGAGTGTGCTCATAGCAAAAGAACTGTGTTTCCTACACACGGACCATATCTAGTTCAACTCTGTTTCTGAAACTGATACAAACCACAGGTCCTCTAACATCCAATGCTTTTCAGTTAAGAGCGAGAAACGTGTGAGCTTTGTGAACAATGTAGCTTCGTTTGAGCTGAAAAGTGACTGCGTTTACATGAAACGAAGTCTTGCTTGTAGGAAGACACACGCCTGGCATTTAACTCCATTTCTGAAGGGAAAAACACCGCACAGTTCTCATCCATGAAACACACACTGCTTTAGAGCAAGAAGCACGCTCTTGCTTTCTAGAGTCTCTAATACAGAGGGAAACGTGAGTGTGCGCAGAACAAAAGAACTGTGTTTCCTACACACACAGACCATATCTAGTTCAACTCTGTTTCTGAAACTGATACACACCACAGGTCCTCTAACATCCACTGCTTTTCAGTTAAGAGCGAGAAACGTGTGAGCTTCGTGAACAATGTAGCTTCGTTTGAGCTGAAAAGTGACTGCGTTTACCTGAAACGAAGTCTTGCTTGTAGGAAGACACACGCCTGGCATTTAACTCCGTTAATGAAGGGAAACACAAGCACAGTTCTCATCCATGAAACACACTATGCTTTAGAGCAAGAAGCACGCTATTGCTTTCTAGATTCTCTAATACAGAGGGAAACGTGAGTGTGCGCAGAACAAAAGAACTGTGTTTCCTACACACACGGACCATATCTAGTTCAACTCTGTTTCTGAAACTGATACAAACCACAGGTCCTCTAACATCCAATTCTTTTCAGTTAAGAGCGAGAAACGTGTGAGCTTTGTGAACAATGTAGCTTCGTTTGAGCTGAAAAGTGACTGCGTTTACCTGAAACGATGTCTTGCTTGAAGGAAGAAACAGAGCCTGGCATTTAACTACGTTTCTGAAGGGAAACACACGGCACAGTTCTCATCCATGAAACACACTCTGCTTTAGAGCAAGAAGCACGCTCTTGCTTTCTAGAGTCTCTAATACAGAGGGAAACGTGAGAGTGCTCAGAACAAAAGAACTGTGTTTCCTACACACACAGACCATATCTAATTCAACTCTGTTTCTGAAACTGATACAAACCACAGGTCCTCTAATATCCAATGCTTTTCAGTTAAGAGCGAGAAACGTGTGAGCTTTGTGAACAATGTAGCTTCGTTTGAGCTGAAAAGTGACGGCGTTTACCTGAAACGAATTCTTGCTTGTAGGAAGGCACAGAGCCTGGCATTTAACACCGTTTTTGAAGGGAAACACACGGCACAGTTCTCCTCCATGAAGCACAATCTGCTTTAGAGCAAGAAGCACGCTCTTGCTTTCTAAAGTCTCTAATACAGAGGGAAACGTGAGTGTGCTCATAGCAAAAGAACTGTGTTTCCTACACACGGACCATATCTAGTTCAACTCTGTTTCTGAAACTGATACACACCACAGGTCTTCTAACATCCACTGCTTTTCAGTTAAGAGCGAGAAACGTGTGAGCTTCGTGAACAATGTAGCTTCGTTTGAGCTGAAAAGTGACTGCGTTTACCTGAAACGAAGTCTTGCTTGTAGGAAGACACACGCCTGGCATTTAACTCCATTAATGAAGGGAAACACACTGCACAGTTCTCATCCATGAAACACACTATGCTTTAGAGCAAGAAGCACGCTCTTGCTTTCTAGAGTCTCTAATACAGAGGGAAACGTGAGTGTGCTCAGAACAAGAAACTGTGTTTCCTACACACGGACCATATCTAGTTCAACTCTGTTTCTGAAACTGATACAAACCACACGTCCTCTAACATCCAATGCTTTTCTGTTATGAGGGAGAAACGTGTGAGCTTTGTGAACAATGTAGCTTCGTTTGAGCTGAAAAGTGACGGCGTTTACCTGAAACGAAGTCTTGCTTGTAGGAAGGCACAGAGCCTGGCATTTAACTCCGTTTCTGAAGGGAAACACACGGCACAGTTCTCATCCATGAAGCACAATCTGCTTTAGAGCAAGAAGCACGCTCTTACTTTCTAGAGTCTCTAATACAGAGGGAAACGTGAGTGTGCTCATAGCAAAAGAACTGTGTTTCCTACACACGGACCATATCTAGTTCAACTCTGTTTCTGAAACTGATACAAACCACAGGTCCTCTAACATCCAATGCTTTTCAGTTAAGAGCGAGAAACGTGTGAGCTTTGTGAACAATGTAGCTTCGTTTGAGCTGAAAAGTGACTGCGTTTACATGAAACGAAGTCTTGCTTGTAGGAAGACACACGCCTGGCATTTAACTCCGTTAATGAAGGGAAACACATGGCACAGTTCTCATCCATGAAACACACTATGCTTTAGAGCAAGAAGCACACTATTGCTTTCTAGATTCTCTAATACAGAGGGAAACGTGAGTGTGCGAAGAACAAAAGAACTGTGTTTCCTACACACACGGACCATATCTAGTTCAACTCTGTTTCTGAAACTGATACAAACCACAGGTCCTCTAACATCCACTGCTTTTCAGTTAAGAGCGAGAAACGTGTGAGCTTCGTGAACAATGTAGCTTCGTTTGAGCTGAAAAGTGACTGCGTTTACCAGAAACGAAGTCTTGCTTGTAGGAAGACTCTCTTCTGGCATTAACTCCGTTTCTGAAGGGAAACACACGGCACAGTTCTCATCTATGAAACACGTTCTGCTTTAGAGCAAGAAGCATGCTTTTGCTTTCTAGAGTCTCTAATACAGAGGGAAATGTGAGTGTGCTCAGAACAAAAGAACTGTGTTTCCTACACACGGACCATATCTGTTCAACTCTGTTTCTGAAACTGATACAAACCACAGGTCCTCTAACATCCAATTCTTTTCAGTTAAGAGCGAGAAACGTGTGAGCTTTGTGAACAATGTAGCTTCGTTTGAGCTGAAAAGTGACTGCGTTTAACTGAAACGAAGTTTTGCTGGTAGGAAGACACACTTCTGGCATTTAACTCTGTTTCTGAAGGGAAACACACAGCACAGTTCTCATCCATGAAACACACTATGCTTTAGAGCAAGAAGCACGCTATTGCTTTCTAGATTCTCTAATACAGAGGGAAACGTGAGTGTGCGCAGAACAAAAGAACTGTGTTTCCTACACACACGGACCATATCTAGTTCAACTCTGTTTCTGAAACTGATACAAAACACAGGTCATCTAACATCCAATTCTTTTCAGTTAAGAGCGAGAAACTGGTGAGCTTCGTGAACAATGTAGCTTCGTTTGACGTGAAAAGTCACTGTGTTTAACAGAAACGAAGTTTTGCTTGTAGAAAGACACACTTCTGGCATTTAACTCCGTTTCTGAAGGGAAACACATGGCAGAGTTCTCATCCATGAAACACACTCTGCTTTAGAACAAGAAGCACGCTCTTGCTTTCTAGAGTCTCTAATACAGAGGGAAACGTGAGTGTGCTCATAGCAAAAAACTGTGTTTCCTACACACTGACCATATCTAGTTCAACTCTGTTTCTGAAACTGATACAAACAACAGGTCCTCTAACATCCAATGCTTTTCAGTTAAGAGCGAGAAACGTGTGAGCTTTGTGAACAATGTAGCTTCGTTTGAGCTGAAAAGTGACTGCGTTTACCTGAAACGATGTCTTGCTTGAAGGAAGAAACAGAGCCTGGCATTTAACTACTTTTCTGAAGGGAAACACACGGCACAGTTCTCATCCATGAAACACACTCTGCTTTAGAGCAAGAAGCACGCTCTTGCTTTCTAGAGTCTCTAATACAGAGGGAAACGTGAGTGTGCTCATAGCAAAAGAACTGTGTTTCCTACACACGGACCATATCTAGTTCAACTCTGTTTCTGAAACTGATACAAACCACAGGTCCTCTAACATCCAATGCTTTTCAATTAAGAGCGAGAAACATGTGGGCTTCGTGAAAAATGTAGCTTCGTTTGATGTGAAAAATGACTGCGTTTACCTGAAACGAAGTCTTGCTTGAAGATAGACACAGAGCCTGGCATTTAACTCCGTTAATGAAGGGAAACACACAGCACAGTTCTCATCCATGAAACACACTATGCTTTAGAGGAAGAAGCACGCTATTGCTTTCTAGATTCTCTAATACAGAGGGAAACGTGAGTGTGCGCAGAACAAAAGAACTGTGTTTCCTACACACACGGACCATATCTAGTTCAACTCTGTTTCTGAAACTGATACAAACCACAGGTCATCTAACATCCAATGCTTTTCAGTTAAGAGCGAGAAACGGGTGAGCTTCGTGAACAATGTAGCTTCGTTTGACGTGAAAAGTCACTGAGTTTAACTGAAATGAAGTTTTGCTTGTAGGAATACACACTTCTGGCATTTAACTCCGTTTCTGAAGGGAAACACACGGCACAGTCCTCTTCCATGAAACACATTCTGCTTTAGAGCAAGAAGCACGCTCTTGCTTTATAGAGTCTCTAATACAGAGGGAAACGTGAGTGTGCTCAGAACAAAAGAACTGTGTTTCCTACACACGGACCATATCGAGTTCAACTCTGTTTCTGAAAATGAAACAAATCACAGGTCCTCTAACATCCAATTCTTTTCAGTTAAGAGCGAAAAACGTGTGAGCTTTGTGAACAATGTAGCTTCGTTTGAGCTGAAAAGTGACTGGGTTTAACTGAAACAAAGTCTTGCTTGTAGGAAGACACACGCCTGGCATTTAACTCCGTTTCTGAAGCGAAACACACTGCATAGTTCTCATCCATGAAACACACTCTGCTTTAGAGCAAGAAGCACGCTCTTGCTTTCTAGAGTCTCTAATACAGCGGGAAACGTGAGTGTGCTCAGAACAAAAGAACTGTGTTTCCTACACACACAGACCATATCTAATTCAACTCTGTTTCTGAAACTGATACAAACCACAGGTCCTCTAATATCCAATGCTTTTCAGTTAAGAGCGAGAAACGTGTGAGCTTTGTGAACAATGTAGCTTCCTTTGAGCTGTAAAGTGACTACGTTTACCTGAAACGAAGTCTTGCTTGTAGGAAGACACACGCCTGGCATTTAACTCCGTTAATGAAGGGAAACACACAGCTCAGTTCTCATCCATGAAACACACTATGCTTTAGAGCAAGAAGCACGCTATTGCTTTCTAGATTCTCTAATACAGAGGGAAACATGCGTGTGCCCAGAACAAAAGAACTGTGTTTCCTACACACACGGACCATATCTAGTTCAACTCTGTTTCTGAAACTGATACAAACCACAGGTCCTCTAACATCCAATGCTTTTCAGTTAAGAGCGAGAAACGTGTGAGCTTCGTGAACAATGTAGCTTTGTTTGAGCTGAAAAGTGACTGCGTTTACCTGAAACGAAGTCTTGCTTGTAGGAAGACACACTTCTGGCATTAACTCCGTTTCTGAAGGGAAACACACGGCACAGTTCTCATCCATGAAACACGTTCTGCTTTAGAGCAAGAAGCATGCTTTTGCTTTCTAGAGTCTCTAATACAGAGGGAAACGTGAGTGTGCTCAGAACAAAAAACTGTGTTTCCTACACACGGACCATATCTAGTTCAACTCTGTTTCTGAAACAGATACAAACCACAGGTCCTCTAACATCCAATGCTTTTCAGTTATTAGGGAGAAACGTGGGAGAGTTGTGAACAATGTAGCTTCGTTTGAGCTGAAAAGTGACTGCGTTTACCTGAAACAAAGTCTTGCTTATAGGAAGACACACGCCAGGCATTTAACTCCGATTCTGAAGGGAAACACACTGCATAGTTCTCATCCATGAAACACACTCTGCTTTAGAGCAAGAAGCACGCTCTTGCTTTCTAGAGTCTCTAATACAGAGGGAAACGTGAGTGTGCTGAGAACAAAAGAACTGTGTTTCCTACACACACAGACCATATCTAATTCAACTCTGTTTCTGAAACTGATACAAACCACAGGTCCTTTAACATCCAATGCTTTTCAGTTAAGAGCGAGAAACGTGTGAGCTTCGTGAACAATGTACCTTCGTTTGAGCTGAAAAGTGACTGTGTTTACCTGAAACGAAGTCTTGCTTGTAGGAAGACACACTTCTGGCATTAACTCCGTTTCTGAAGGGAAACACACGGCACAGTTCTCATCCATGAAACACGTTCTGCTTTAGAGCAAGAAGCATGCTTTTGCTTTCTAGAGTCTCTAATACAGAGGGAAACGTGAGTGTGCTCAGAACAAAAAACTGTGTTTCCTACACACGGACCATATCTAGTTCAACTCTGTTTCTGAAACTCATACAAACCACAGGTCCTCTAACATCCAATGCTTTTCAGTTAAGAGCGAGAAACGTGTGAGCGTTGTGAACAATGTAGCTTCGTTTGAGCTGAAAAGTGACTGCGTTTACCTGAAACAAAGTCTTGCTTGTAGGAAGACACACGCCTGGCATTTAACTCCGTTTCTGAAGGGAAACACACTGCATAGTTCTCATCCATGAAACACACTCTGCTTTAGAGCAAGAAGCACGCTCTTGCTTTCTAGAGTCTCTAATACAGAGGGAAACGTAAGTGTGCTCATAGGAAAAGAACTGTGTTTCCTACACACGGACCATATCTAGTTCAACTCTGTTTCTGAAACTGATACAAACCACAGGTCCTCTAACATCCAATGCTTTTCAATTAAGAGCGAGAAACATGTGGGCTTCGTGAAAAATGTAGCTTCGTTTGATGTGAAAAGTGAATGCGTTTACCTGAAACGAAGTCTTGCTTGAAGATAGACACAGAGCCTGGCATTTAACTCCATTTCTGAAGGGAAACACACGGTACAGTTCTCATCCATGAAACACACACTGCTTTAGAGCAAGAAGAACGCTCTTGCTTTCTAGAGTCTCTAATACAGAGGGAAACGTGAGTGTGCTCAGAACAAAAGAACCGTGTTTCCTACACACACAGACCATATCTAGTTCAACTATGTTTCTGAAACTGATACACACCACAGGTCCTCTAACATCCACTGCTTTTCAGTTGAGTTTGAGAAACGTGTGAGCTTCGTGAACAATGTAGCTTCGTTTGAGCTGAAAAGTGACTGCGTTTATCTGAAACGAAGTCTTGCTTGTAGGAAGACACACGCCTGGCATTTAACTCCGTTAATGAAGGGAAACACACAGCACAGTTCTCATCCATGAAACACACTCTGCTTTAGAGCAAGAAGCACGCTCTTGCTTTCTAGAGTCTCTAATACAGAGGGAAACGTGAGTGTGCTCATAGCAAAAGAACTGTGTTTCCTACACACGGACCATATCTAGTTCAACTCTGTTTCTGAAACTGATACAAACCACAGGTCCTCTAACATCCAATTCTTTTCAATTAAGAGCGAGAAACATGTGGGCTTCGTGAAAAATGTAGCTTCGTTTGATGTGAAAAATGATTGCGTTTACCTGAAACGAAGTCTTGCTTGAAGATAGACACAGAGCCTGGCATTTAACTCCGTTTCTGAAGGGAAACACACGGCACAGTTCTCATCCATGAAACACACACTGCTTTAGAGCAAGAAGCACGCTCTTGCTTTCTAGAGTCTCTAATACAGAGGGAAACGTGAGTGTGCTCAGAACAAAAGAACTGTGTTTCCTACACACACAGACCATATCTAGTTCAACTCTGTTTCTGAAACTGATACAAACCACAGGTCGTCTAACATCCACTGCTTTTCAGTTAAGTGTGAGAAACGTCTGAGCTTCATGAACAATGTAGCTTCGTTTGAGCTGAAAAGTGACTGCGTTTATCTGAAATGAAGTCTTGCTTGTAGGAAGACACGCGCCTGGCATTTAACTCCGTTAATGAAGGGAAACACACAGCACAGTTCTCATCCATGAAACACACTATGCTTTAGAGCAAGAAGCACGCTATTGCTTTCTAGATTCTCTAATACAGAGGGAAACGTGAGTGTGCGCAGAACAAAAGAACTGTGTTTCCTACGCACACAGACCATATCTAGTTCAACTCTGTTTCTGAAACTGATACAAACCACAGGTCATCTAACATCCAATGCTTTTCAGTTAAGAGCGAGAAACGGGTGAGCTTCGTGAAAAATGTAGCTTCGTTTGACGTGAAAAGTCACTGTGTTTCACTGAAATGAAGTTTTGCTTGTAGGAATACACACTTCTGGCATTTAACTCCGTTTCTGAAGGGAAACCCACGGCACAGTCCTCATCCATGAAACACATTCTGCTTTAGAGCAAGAAGCACGCTCTTGCTTTATAGAGTCTCTAATACAGAGGGAAACGTGAGTGTGCTCAGAACAAAAGAACTGTGTTTCCTACACACGGACCATATCGAGTTCAACTCTGTTTCTGAAAATGAAACAAATCACAGGTCCTCTAACATCCAATTCTTTTCAGTTAAGAGCGAAAAACGTGTGAGCTTCGTGAACAATGTAGCTTCGTTTGAGCTGAAAAGTGACTGGGTTTAACTGAAACAAAGTCTTGCTTGTAGGAAGACACACGCCTGGCATTTAACTCCGTTTCTGAAGGGAAACACACTGCATAGTTCTCATCCATGAAACACACTCTGCTTTAGAGCAAGAAGCACGCTCTTGCTTTCTAGAGTCTCTAATACAGAGGGAAACGTGAGTGTGCTCAGAACAAAAGAACTGTGTTTCCTACACACACAGACCATATCTAATTCAACTCTGTTTCTGAAACTGATACAAACCACAGGTCCTCTAATATCCAATGCTTTTCAGTTAAGAGCGAGAAACGTGTGTGCTTTGTGAACTACGTAGCTTCCTTTGAGCTGTAAAGTGACTGCGTTTACCTGAAACGAAGTCTTGCTTGTAGGAAGACACACGCCTGGCATTTAGCTCCGTTAATGAAGGGAAACACACAGCTCAGTTCTCATCCATGAAACACACTATGCTTTAGAGCAAGAAGCACGCTATTGCTTTCTAGATTCTCTAATACAGAGGGAAACGTGCGTGTGCCCAGAACAAAAGAACTGTGTTTCCTACACACACGGACCATATCTAGTTCAACTCTGTTTCTGAAACTGATACAAACCACAGGTCATCTAACATCCAATGCTTTTCAGTTAAGAGCGAGAAACGGGTGAGCTTCGTGAACAATGTAGCTTCGTTTGACGTGAAAAGTCACTGTGTTTAACTGAAACGAAGTTTTGAATGTAGGAAGACACACTTCTGGCATTTAACTCCGTTTCTAAAGGGAAACCCACGGCACAGTCCTCATCCATGAAACACATTCTGCTTTAGAGCAAGAAGCACGCTCTTGCTTTATAGAGTCTCTAATACAGAGGGAAACGTGAGTGTGCTCAGAACAAAAGAACTGTGTTTCCTACACACACAGACCATATCTAGTTCAACTCTGTTTCTGAAACTGATACAAACCACAGGTCCTCTAACATCCAATGCTTTTCAGTTAAGAGCGAGAAAAGTGTAAGCTTCGTGAACAATGTAGCTTCGTTTGAGTTGAAAAGTGACTGCGTTTACCTGAAACGAAGTCTTGCATGTAGGAAGACACACTTCTGGCATTAACTCCGTTTCTGAAGGGAAACACACGGCACAGTTCTCATCCATGAAACACGTTCTGCTTTAGAGCAAGAAGCATGCTTTTGCTTTCTAGAGTCTCTAATACAGAGGGAAACGTGAGTGTGCTCAGAACAAAAAACTGTGTTTCCTACACACGGACCATATCTAGTTCAACTCTGTTTCTGAAACAGATACAAACCACAGGTCCTCTAACATCCAATGCTTTTCAGTTAAGAGCGAGAAACGTGTGAGCGTTGTGAACAATGTAGCTTCGTTTGAGCTGAAAAGTGACTGCGTTTACCTGAAACAAAGTCTTGCTTGTAGGAAGACACACGCCTGGCATTTGACTCCGTTTCTGAAGGGAAACACACTGCATAGTTCTCATCCATGAAACACACTCTGCTTTAGAGCAAGAAGCACGCTCTTGCTTTCTAGAGTCTCTAATACAGAGGGAAACGTGAGCGTGCTCAGAACAAAAGAACTGTGTTTCCTACACACACAGACCATATCTAATTCAACTCTCTTTCTGAAACTGATACAAACCACAGGTCCTTTAACATCCAATGCTTTTCAGTTAAGAGCGAGAAACGTGTGAGCTTCGTGAACAATGTAGCTTCGTTTGAGCTGAAAAGTGACTGTGTTTACCTGAAACGAAGTCTTGCTTGTAGGAAGACACACTTCTGGCATTAACTCCGTTTCTGAAGGGAAACACACGGTACAGTTCTCATCCATGAAACACATTCTGCTTTAGAGCAAGAAGCATGCTTTTGCTTTCTAGAGTCTCTAATACAGAGGGAAACGTGAGTGTGCTCAGAACAAAAAACTGTGTTTCCTACACACGGACCATATCTAGTTCAACTCTGTTTCTGAAACAGATACAAACCACAGGTCCTCTAACATCTAATGCTTTTCAGTTAAGAGCGAGAAACGTGTGAGCGTTGTGAACAATGTAGCTTCGTTTGAGCTGAAAAGTGACTGCGTTTACCTGAAACAAAGTCTTGCTTGTAGGAAGACACACGCCTGGCATTTAACTCCGTTTCTGAAGGGAAACACACTGCATAGTTCTCATCCATGAAACACACTCTGCTTTAGAGCAAGAAGCACGCTCTTGCTTTCTAGAGTCTCTAATACAGAGGGAAACGTGAGTGTGCTCAGAACAAAAGAACTGTGTTTCCTACACACACAGACCATATCTAATTCAACTCTGTTTCTGAAACGGATACAAACCACAGGTCCTCTAATATCCAATGCTTTTCAGTTAAGAGCGAGAAACGTGTGAGCTTCGTGAACAATGTAGCTTCGTTTGAGCTGAAAAGTGACGGCGTTTACCTGAAACGAATTCTTGCTTGTAGGAAGGCACAGATCCTGGCATTTAACTCTGTTTCTGAAGGGAAACACACGGCACAGTTCTCATCCATGAAGCACAATCTGCTTTAGAGCAAGAAGCACGCTCTTGCTTTCTAGAGTCTCTAATACAGAGGGAAACGTGAGTGTACTCATAGCAAAAGAACTGTGTTTCCTACACACGGACCATATCTAGTTCAACTCTGTTTCTGAAACTGATACAAACCACAGGTCCTCTAACATCCAATGCTTTTCAGTTAAGAGCGAGAAATGTGTGAGCTTTGTGAACAATGTAGCTTCGTTTGAGCTGAAAAGTGACTGCGTTTACCTGAAACGAAGTCTTGCTTGTAGGAAGACACACGCCTGGCATTTAACTCCATTTCTGAAGGGAAACACACGGCACAGTTCTCATCCATGAAACACACTATGCTTTAGAGCAAGAAGCACGCTATTGCTTTCTAGATTCGCTAATACAGAGGGAAACGTGAGTGTGCGCAGAACAAAAGAACTGTGTTTCCTACGCACACAGACCATATCTAGTTCAACTCTGTTTCTGAAACTGATACAAACCACAGGTCATCTAACATCCAATGCTTTTCAGTTAAGAGCGAGAAACGGGTGAGCTTCGTGAAAAATGTAGCTTCGTTTGACGTGAAAAGTCACTGTGTTTAACTGAAATGAAGTTTTGCTTGTAGGAATACACACTTCTGGCATTTAACTCCGTTTCTGCAGGGAAACCCACGGCACAGTCCTCATCCATGAAACACATTCTGCTTTAGAGCAAGAAGCACGCTCTTGCTTTATAGAGTCTCTAATACAGAGGGAAACGTGAGTGTGCTCAGAACAAAAGAACTGTGTTTCC
Organism: Onychomys leucogaster; assembly: GCA_949786385.1. Lineage (NCBI taxonomy): Eukaryota > Metazoa > Chordata > Mammalia > Rodentia > Cricetidae > Onychomys > Onychomys leucogaster. The sequence continues at coordinate 27,128 of CATKUP010000690.1, forward strand.
TACACACGGACCATATCGAGTTCAACTCTGTTTCTGAAAATGAAACAAACCACAGGTCCTCTAACATCCAATTCTTTTCAGTTAAGAGCGAAAAACGTGTGAGCTTTGTGAACAATGTAGCTTCGTTTGAGCTGAAAAGTGACTGGGTTTAACTGAAACAAAGTCTTGCTTGTAGGAAGACACACGCCTGGCATTTAACTCCGTTTCTGAAGGGAAACACACTGCATAGTTCTCATCCATGAAACACATTCTGCTTTAGAGCAAGAATCACGCTCTTGCTTTCTAGAGTCTCTAATACAGAGGGAAACGTGAGTGTGCTCAGAACAAAAGAACTGTGTTTCCTACACACACAGACCATATCTAATTCAACTCTGTTTCTGAAACTGATACAAACCACAGGTCCTCTAATATCCAATGCTTTTCAGTTAAGAGCGAGAAACGTGTGTGCTTCGTGAACTACGTAGCTTCCTTTGAGCTGTAAAGTGACTGCGTTTACCTGAAACGAAGTCTTGCTTGTAGGAAGACACACGCCTGGCATTTAGCTCCGTTAATGAAGGGAAACACACAGCTCAGTTCTCATCCATGAAACACACTATGCTTTAGAGCAAGAAGCACGCTATTGCTTTCTAGATTCTCTAATACAGAGGGAAACGTGCGTGTGCCCAGAACAAAAGAACTGTGTTTCCTACACACACGGACCATATCTAGTTCAACTCTGTTTCTGAAACTGATACAAACCACAGGTCATCTAACATCCAATGCTTTTCAGTTAAGAGCGAGAAACGGGTGAGCTTCGTGAACAATGTAGCTTTGTTTGACGTGAAAAGTCACTGTGTTTAACTGAAACGAAGTTTTGAATGTAGGAAGACACACTTCTGGCATTTAACTCCGTTTCTAAAGGGAAACCCACGGCACAGTCCTCATCCATGAAACACATTCTGCTTTAGAGCAAGAAGCACGCTCTTGCTTTATAGAGTCTCTAATACAGAGGGAAACGTGAGTGTGCTCAGAACAAAAGAACTGTGTTTCCTACACACACAGACCATATCTAGTTCAACTCTGTTTCTGAAACTGATACAAACCACAGGTCCTCTAACATCCAATGCTTTTCAGTTAAGAGCGAGAAACGTGTGAGCTTCGTGAACAATGTAGCTTCGTTTGAGCTGAAAAGTGACTGCGTTTACCTGAAACGAAGTCTTGCATGTAAGAAGACACACTTCTGGCATTAACTCCGTTTCTGAAGGGAAACACACGGCACAGTTCTCATCCATGAAACACGTTCTGCTTTAGAGCAAGAAGCATGCTTTTGCTTTCTAGAGTCTCTAATACAGAGGGAAACGTGAGTGTGCTCAGAACAAAAAACTGTGTTTCCTACACACGGACCATATCTAGTTCAACTCTGTTTCTGAAACAGATACAAACCACAGGTCCTCTAACATCCAATGCTTTTCAGTTAAGAGCGAGAAACGTGTGAGCGTTGTGAACAATGTAGCTTCGTTTGAGCTGAAAAGTGACTGCGTTTACCTGAAACAAAGTCTTGCTTGTAGGAAGACACACGCCTGGCATTTGACTCCGTTTCTGAAGGGAAACACACTGCATAGTTCTCATCCATGAAACACACTCTGCTTTAGAGCAAGAAGCACGCTCTTGCTTTCTAGAGTCTCTAATACAGAGGGAAACGTGAGTGTGCTCAGAACAAAAGAACTGTGTTTCCTACACACACAGACCATATCTAATTCAACTCTCTTTCTGAAACTGATACAAACCACAGGTCCTTTAACATCCAATGCTTTTCAGTTAAGAGCGAGAAACGTGTGAGCTTCGTGAACAATGTAGCTTCGTTTGAGCTGAAAAGTGACTGTGTTTACCTGAAACGAAGTCTTGCTTGTAGGAAGACACACTTCTGGCATTAACTCCGTTTCTGAAGGGAAACACACGGCACAGTTCTCATCCATGAAACACGTTCTGCTTTAGAGCAAGAAGCATGCTTTTGCTTTCTAGAGTCTCTAATACAGAGGGAAACGTGAGTGTGCTCAGAACAAAAAACTGTGTTTCCTACACACGGACCATATCTAGTTCAACTCTGTTTCTGAAACAGATACAAACCACAGGTCCTCTAACATCCAATGCTTTTCAGTTAAGAGCGAGAAACGTGTGAGCGTTGTGAACAATGTAGCTTCGTTTGAGCTGAAAAGTGACTGCGTTTATCTGAAACGAAGTCTTGCTTGTAGGAAGACACACGCCTGGCATTTAACTCCATTTCTGAAGGCAAAAACACGGCACAGTTCTCATCCTTGAAACACACACTGCTCTTAGAGCAAGAAGCACTCTCTTGCTTTCTAGAGTCTCTAATACAGAGGGAAACGTGAGTGTGCTCAGAACAAGAAACTGTGTTTCCTACACACGGACCATATCTAGTTCAACTCTGTTTCTGAAACTGATACAAACCACACGTCCTCTAACATCCAATGCTTTTCTGTTATGAGGGAGAAACGTGTGAGCTTTGTGAACAATGTAGCTTCGTTTGAGCTGAAAAGTGACGGCGTTTACCTGAAACAAATTCTTGCTTGTAGGAAGACACACGCCTGGCATTTAACTCCGTTTCTGAAGGGAAACACACTGCACAGTTCTCATCCATGAAACACACTCTGCTTTAGAGCAAGAAGCACGCTATTGCTTTCTAGATTCTCTAATACAGAGGGAAACATGAGTGTGTGCAGAACAAAAGAACTGTGTTTCCTACACACACAGACCATATCTAATTCAACTCTGTTTCTGAAACTGATACAAACCACAGGTCCTCTAATATCCAATGCTTTTCAGTTAAGAGCGAGAAACGTGTGAGCTTTGTGAACAATGTAGCTTCGTTTGAGCTGAAAAGTGACGGCGTTTACCTGAAACGAATTCTTGCTTGTAGGAAGGCACAGAGCCTGGCATTTAACTCCGTTTTTGAAGGGAAACACACGGCACAGTTCTCCTCCATGAAGCACAATCTGCTTTAGAGCAAGAAGCACGCTCTTGCTTTCTAAAGTCTCTAATACAGAGGGAAACGTGAGTGTGCTCATAGCAAAAGAACTGTGTTTCCTACACACGGACCATATCTAGTTCAACTCTGTTTCTGAAACTGATACAAACCACAGGTCCTCTAACATCCAATGCTTTTCAGTTAAGAGCGAGAAACGTGTGAGCTTTGTGAACAATGTAGCTTCGTTTGAGCTGAAAAGTGACTGCGTTTATCTGAAACGAAGTCTTGCTTGTAGGAAGACACACGCCTGGCATTTAACTCCATTTCTGAAGGCAAAAACACGGCACAGTTCTCATCCATGAAACACACACTGCTTTAGAGCAAGAAGCACGCTCTTGCTTCCTAGAGTCTCTAATACAGAGGGAAACGTGAGTGTGCTCAGAACAAAAGAACTGTGTTTCCTACACACACAGACCATATCTAGTTCAACTCTGTTTCTGAAACTGATACACTCCACAGGTCTTCTAACATCCACTGCTTTTCAGTTAAGAGCGAGAAACGTGTGAGCTTCGTGAACAATGTAGCTTCGTTTGAGCTGAAAAGTGACTGCGTTTACCTGAAACGAAGTCTTGCTTGTAGGAAGACACACGCCTGGCATTTAACTCCATTAATGAAGGGAAACACACTGCACAGTTCTCATCCATGAAACACACTATGCTTTAGAGCAAGAAGCACGCTCTTGCTTTCTAGAGTCTCTAATACAGAGGGAAACGTGAGTGTTCTCAGAACAAGAAACTGTGTTTCCTACACACGGACCATATCTAGTTCAACTCTGTTTCTGAAACTGATACAAACCACACGTCCTCTAACATCCAATGCTTTTCTGTTATGAGGGAGAAACGTGTGAGCTTTGTGAACAATGTAGCTTCGTTTGAGCTGAAAAGTGACAGCGTTTACCTGAAACAAATTCTTGCTTGTAGGAAGACACACGCCTGGCATTTAACTCCGTTTCTGAAGGGAAACACACTGCACAGTTCTCATCCATGAAACACACTCTGCTTTAGAGCAAGAAGCACGCTCTTGCTTTCTAGAGTCTCTAATACAGAGGGAAACGTGAGTGTGCTCAGAACAAAAGAACTGTGTTTCCTACACACACAGACCATATCTAATTCAACTCTGTTTCTGAAACTGATACAAACCACAGGTCCTCTAATATCCAATGCTTTTCAGTTAAGAGCGAGAAACGTGTGAGCTTTTTGAACAATGTAGCTTCGTTTGAGCTGAAAAGTGACTGTGTTTACCTGAAACGAAGTCTTGCTTGTAGGAAGACACACTTCTGGCATTAACTCCGTTTCTGAAGGGAAACACACGGCACAGTTCTCATCCATGAAACACGTTCTGCTTTAGAGCAAGAAGCATGCTTTTGCTTTCTAGAGTCTCTAATACAGAGGGAAACGTGAGTGTGCTCAGAACAAAAAACTGTGTTTCCTACACACGGACCATATCTAGTTCAACTCTGTTTCTGAAACAGATACAAACCACAGGTCCTCTAACATCCAATGCTTTTCAGTTAAGAGCGAGAAACGTGTGAGCGTTGTGAACAATGTAGCTTCGTTTGAGCTGAAAAGTGACTGCGTTTATCTGAAACGAAGTCTTGCTTGTAGGAAGACACACGCCTGGCATTTAACTCCATTTCTGAAGGCAAAAACACGGCACAGTTCTCATCCATGAAACACACACTGCTCTTAGAGCAAGAAGCACGCTCTTGCTTTCTAGAGTCTCTAATACAGAGGGAAACGTGAGTGTGCTCAGAACAAGAAACTGTGTTTCCTACACACGGACCATATCTAGTTCAACTCTGTTTCTGAAACTGATACAAACCACACGTCCTCTAACATCCAATGCTTTTCTGTTATGAGGGAGAAACGTGTGAGCTTTGTGAACAATGTAGCTTCGTTTGAGCTGAAAAGTGACGGCGTTTACCTGAAACAAATTCTTGCTTGTAGGAAGACACACGCCTGGCATTTAACTCCGTTTCTGAAGGGAAACACACTGCACAGTTCTCATCCATGAAACACACTATGCTTTAGAGCAAGAAGCACGCTATTGCTTTCTAGATTCTCTAATACAGAGGGAAACATGAGTGTGCGCAGAACAAAAGAACTGTGTTTCCTACACACACGGACCATATCTAGTTCAACTCTGTTTCTGAAACTGATACAAACCACAGGTCCTCTAACATCCAATTCTTTTCAGTTAAGAGCGAGAAACGTGTGAGCTTTGTGAACAATGTAGCTTCGTTTGAGCTGAAAAGTGACTGCGTTTACCTGAAACGATGTCTTGCTTGAAGGAAGAAACAGAGCCTGGCATTTAACTACGTTTCTGAAGGGAAACACACGGCACAGTTCTCATCCATGAAACACACTCTGCTTTAGAGCAAGAAGCATGCTCTTGCTTTCTAGAGTCTCTAATACAGAGGGAAACGTGAGAGTGCTCAGAACAAAAGAACTGTGTTTCCTACACACACAGACCATATCTAATTCAACTCTGTTTCTGAAACTGATACAAACCACAGGTCCTCTAATATCCAATGCTTTTCAGTTAAGAGCGAGAAACGTGTGAGCTTTGTGAACAATGTAGCTTCGTTTGAGCTGAAAAGTGACGGCGTTTACCTGAAACGAATTCTTGCTTGTAGGAAGGCACAGAGCCTGGCATTTAACTCCGTTTTTGAAGGGAAACACACGGCACAGTTCTCCTCCATGAAGCACAATCTGCTTTAGAGCAAGAAGCACGCTCTTGCTTTCTAAAGTCTCTAATACAGAGGGAAACGTGAGTGTGCTCATAGCAAAAGAACTGTGTTTCCTACACACGGACCATATCTAGTTCAACTCTGTTTCTGAAACTGATACAAACCACAGGTCCTCTAACATCCAATGCTTTTCAGTTAAGAGCGAGAAACGTGTGAGCTTTGTGAACAATGTAGCTTCGTTTGAGCTGAAAAGTGACTGCGTTTATCTGAAACGAAGTCTTGCTTGTAGGAAGACACACGCCTGGCATTTAACTCCATTTCTGAAGGCAAAAACACGGCACAGTTCTCATCCATGAAACACACACTGCTTTAGAGCAAGAAGCACGCTCTTGCTTCCTAGAGTCTCTAATACAGAGGGAAACGTGAGTGTGCTCAGAACAAAAGAACTGTGTTTCCTACACACACAGACCATATCTAGTTCAACTCTGTTTCTGAAACTGATACACACCACAGGTCTTCTAACATCCACTGCTTTTCAGTTAAGAGCGAGAAACGTGTGAGCTTCGTGAACAATGTAGCTTCGTTTGAGCTGAAAAGTGACTGCGTTTACCTGAAACGAAGTCTTGCTTGTAGGAAGACACACGCCTGGCATTTAACTCCATTAATGAAGGGAAACACACTGCACAGTTCTCATCCATGAAACACACTATGCTTTAGAGCAAGAAGCACGCTCTTGCTTTCTAGAGTCTCTAATACAGAGGGAAACGTGAGTGTGCTCAGAACAAGAAACTGTGTTTCCTACACACGGACCATATCTAGTTCAACTCTGTTTCTGAAACTGATACAAACCACACGTCCTCTAACATCCAATGCTTTTCTGTTATGAGGGAGAAACGTGTGAGCTTTGTGAACAATGTAGCTTCGTTTGAGCTGAAAAGTGACAGCGTTTACCTGAAACAAATTCTTGCTTGTAGGAAGACACACGCCTGGCATTTAACTCCGTTTCTGAAGGGAAACACACTGCACAGTTCTCATCCATGAAACACACTCTGCTTTAGAGCAAGAAGCACGCTCTTGCTTTCTAGAGTCTCTAATACAGAGGGAAACGTGAGTGTGCTCAGAACAAAAGAACTGTGTTTCCTACACACACAGACCATATCTAATTCAACTCTTTTTCTGAAACTGATACAAACCACAGGTCCTCTAATATCCAATGCTTTTCAGTTAAGAGCGAGAAACGTGTGAGCTTTTTGAACAATGTAGCTTCGTTTGAGCTGAAAAGTGACTGTGTTTACCTGAAACGAAGTCTTGCTTGTAGGAAGACACACTTCTGGCATTAACTCCGTTTCTGAAGGGAAACACACGGCACAGTTCTCATCCATGAAACACGTTCTGCTTTAGAGCAAGAAGCATGCTTTTGCTTTCTAGAGTCTCTAATACAGAGGGAAACGTGAGTGTGCTCAGAACAAAAAACTGTGTTTCCTACACACGGACCATATCTAGTTCAACTCTGTTTCTGAAACAGATACAAACCACAGGTCCTCTAACATCCAATGCTTTTCAGTTAAGAGCGAGAAACGTGTGAGCGTTGTGAACAATGTAGCTTCGTTTGAGCTGAAAAGTGACTGCGTTTATCTGAAACGAAGTCTTGCTTGTAGGAAGACACACGCCTGGCATTTAACTCCATTTCTGAAGGCAAAAACACGGCACAGTTCTCATCCATGAAACACACACTGCTCTTAGAGCAAGAAGCACGCTCTTGCTTTCTAGAGTCTCTAATACAGAGGGAAACGTGAGTGTGCTCAGAACAAGAAACTGTGTTTCCTACACACGGACCATATCTAGTTCAACTCTGTTTCTGAAACTGATACAAACCACACGTCCTCTAACATCCAATGCTTTTCTGTTATGAGGGAGAAACGTGTGAGCTTTGTGAACAATGTAGCTTCGTTTGAGCTGAAAAGTGACGGCGTTTAACTGAAACAAATTCTTGCTTGTAGGAAGACACACGCCTGGCATTTAACTCCGTTTCTGAAGGGAAACACACTGCACAGTTCTCATCCATGAAACACACTCTGCTTTAGAGCAAGAAGCACGCTCTTGCTTTCTAGAGTCTCTAATACAGAGGGAAACGTGAGTGTGCTCAGAACAAAAGAACTGTGTTTCCTACACACACAGACCATATCTAATTCAACTCTGTTTCTGAAACTGATACAAACCACAGGTCCTCTAATATCCAATGCTTTTCAGTTAAGAGCGAGAAACGTGTGAGCTTTTTGAACAATGTAGCTTCGTTTGAGCTGAAAAGTGACGGCGTTTACCTGAAACGAAGTCTTGCTTGTAGGAAGGCACAGAGCCTGGCATTTAACTCCGTTTCTGAAGGGAGACACACGGCACAGTTGTCATCCATGAAGAACAATCTGCTTTAGAGCAAGAAGCACGCTCTTGCTTTCTAGAGTCTCTAATACAGAGGGAAACGTGAGTGTGCTCATAGCAAAAGAACTGTGTTTCCTACACACGGACCATATCTAGTTCAACTCTGTTTCTGAAACTGATACAAACCACAGGTCCTCTAACATCCAATGCTTTTCAGTTAAGAGCGAGAAACGTGTGAGCTTTGTGAACAATGTAGCTTCGTTTGAGCTGAAAAGTGACTGCGTTTACATGAAACGAAGTCTTGCTTGTAGGAAGACACACGCCTGGCATTTAACTCCATTTCTGAAGGGAAAAACACGGCACAGTTCTCATCCATGAAACACACACTGCTTTAGAGCAAGAAGCACGCTCTTGCTTTCTAGAGTCTCTAATACAGAGGGAAACGTGAGTGTGCGCAGAACAAAAGAACTGTGTTTCCTACACACACGGACCATATCTAGTTCAACTCTGTTTCTGAAACTGATACACACCACAGGTCCTCTAACATCCACTGCTTTTCAGTTAAGAGCGAGAAACGTGTGAGCTTCGTGAACAATGTAGCTTCGTTTGACCTGAAAAGTGACTGCGTTTACCTGAAACGATGTCTTGCTTGAAGGAAGACACAGAGCCTGGCATTTAACTACGTTTCTGAAGGGAAACACACGGCACAGTTCTCATCCATGAAACACACTCTGCTTTAGAGCAAGAAGCACGCTCTTGCTTTCTAGAGTCTCTAATACAGAGGGAAACGTGAGAGTGCTCAGAACAAAAGAACTGTGTTTCCTACACACACAGACCATATCTAATTCAACTCTGTTTCTGAAACTGATACAAACCACAGGTCCTCTTATATCCAATGCTTTTCAGTTAAGAGCGAGAAACGTGTGAGCTTTGTGAACAATGTAGCTTCGTTTGAGCTGAAAAGTGACGGCGTTTACCTGAAACGAATTCTTGCTTGTAGGAAGGCACAGAGCCTGGCATTTAACTCCGTTTTTGAAGGGAAACACACGGCACAGTTCTCCTCCATGAAGCACAATCTGCTTTAGAGCAAGAAGCACGCTCTTGCTTTCTAAAGTCTCTAATACAGAGGGAAACGTGAGTGTGCTCATAGCAAAAGAACTGTGTTTCCTACACACGGACCATATCTAGTTCAACTCTGTTTCTGAAACTGATACAAACCACAGGTCCTCTAATATCCAATGCTTTTCAGTTAAGAGCGAGAAACGTGTGAGCGTTGTGAACAATGTAGCTTCGTTTGAGCTGAAAAGTGACTGCGTTTATCTGAAACGAAGTCTTGCTTGTAGGAAGACACACGCCTGGCATTTAACTCCATTTCTGAAGGCAAAAACACCGCACAGTTCTCATCCATGAAACACACACTGCTCTTAGAGCAAGAAGCACGCTCTTGCTTTCTAGAGTCTCTAATACAGAGGGAAACGTGAGTGTGCTCAGAACAAGAAACTGTGTTTCCTACACACGGACCATATCTAGTTCAACTCTGTTTCTGAAACTGATACAAACCACAGGTCCTCTAACATCCAATGCTTTTCTGTTATGAGGGAGAAACGTGTGAGCTTTGTGAACAATGTAGCTTCGTTTGAGCTGAAAAGTGACGGCGTTTAACTGAAACAAATTCTTGCTTGTAGGAAGACACACGCCTGGCATTTAACTCCGTTTCTGAAGGGAAACACACTGCACAGTTCTCATCCATGAAACACACTCTGCTTTAGAGCAAGAAGCACGCTCTTGCTTTCTAGAGTCTCTAATACAGAGGGAAACGTGAGTGTGCTCAGAACAAAAGAACTGTGTTTCCTACACACACAGACCATATCTAATTCAACTCTGTTTCTGAAACTGATACAAACCACAGGTCCTCTAATATCCAATGCTTTTCAGTTAAGAGCGAGAAACGTGTGAGCTTTTTGAACAATGTAGCTTCGTTTGAGCTGAAAAGTGACGGCGTTTACCTGAAACGAAGTCTTGCTTGTAGGAAGGCACAGAGCCTGGCATTTAACTCCGTTTCTGAAGGGAGACACACGGCACAGTTGTCATCCATGAAGAACAATCTGCTTTAGAGCAAGAAGCACGCTCTTGCTTTCTAGAGTCTCTAATACAGAGGGAAACGTGAGTGTGCTCATAGCAAAAGAACTGTGTTTCCTACACACGGACCATATCTAGTTCAACTCTGTTTCTGAAACTGATACAAACCACAGGTCCTCTAACATCCAATGCTTTTCAGTTAAGAGCGAGAAACGTGTGAGCTTTGTGAACAATGTAGCTTCGTTTGAGCTGAAAAGTGACTGCGTTTACATGAAACGAAGTCTTGCTTGTAGGAAGACACACGCCTGGCATTTAACTCCATTTCTGAAGGGAAAAACACGGCACAGTTCTCATCCATGAAACACACACTGCTTTAGAGCAAGAAGCACGCTCTTGCTTTCTAGAGTCTCTAATACAGAGGGAAACGTGAGTGTGCGCAGAACAAAAGAACTGTGTTTCCTACACACACGGACCATATCTAGTTCAACTCTGTTTCTGAAACTGATACACACCACAGGTCCTCTAACATCCACTGCTTTTCAGTTAAGAGCGAGAAACGTGTGAGCTTCGTGAACAATGTAGCTTCGTTTGACCTGAAAAGTGACTGCGTTTACCTGAAACGATGTCTTGCTTGAAGGAAGACACAGAGCCTGGCATTTAACTACGTTTCTGAAGGGAAACACACGGCACAGTTCTCATCCATGAAACACACTCTGCTTTAGAGCAAGAAGCACGCTCTTGCTTTCTAGAGTCTCTAATACAGAGGGAAACGTGAGAGTGCTCAGAACAAAAGAACTGTGTTTCCTACACACACAGACCATATCTAATTCAACTCTGTTTCTGAAACTGATACAAACCACAGGTCCTCTTATATCCAATGCTTTTCAGTTAAGAGCGAGAAACGTGTGAGCTTTGTGAACAATGTAGCTTCGTTTGAGCTGAAAAGTGACGGCGTTTACCTGAAACGAATTCTTGCTTGTAGGAAGGCACAGAGCCTGGCATTTAACTCCGTTTTTGAAGGGAAACACACGGCACAGTTCTCCTCCATGAAGCACAATCTGCTTTAGAGCAAGAAGCACGCTCTTGCTTTCTAAAGTCTCTAATACAGAGGGAAACGTGAGTGTGCTCATAGCAAAAGAACTGTGTTTCCTACACACGGACCATATCTAGTTCAACTCTGTTTCTGAAACTGATACAAACCACAGGTCCTCTAATATCCAATGCTTTTCAGTTAAGAGCGAGAAACGTGTGAGCGTTGTGAACAATGTAGCTTCGTTTGAGCTGAAAAGTGACTGCGTTTATCTGAAACGAAGTCTTGCTTGTAGGAAGACACACGCCTGGCATTTAACTCCATTTCTGAAGGCAAAAACACGGCACAGTTCTCATCCATGAAACACACACTGCTCTTAGAGCAAGAAGCACGCTCTTGCTTTCTAGAGTCTCTAATACAGAGGGAAACGTGAGTGTGCTCAGAACAAGAAACTGTGTTTCCTACACACGGACCATATCTAGTTCAACTCTGTTTCTGAAACTGATACAAACCACAGGTCCTCTAACATCCAATGCTTTTCTGTTATGAGGGAGAAACGTGTGAGCTTTGTGAACAATGTAGCTTCGTTTGAGCTGAAAAGTGACGGCGTTTAACTGAAACAAATTCTTGCTTGTAGGAAGACACACGCCTGGCATTTAACTCCGTTTCTGAAGGGAAACACACTGCACAGTTCTCATCCATGAAACACACTCTGCTTTAGAGCAAGAAGCACGCTCTTGCTTTCTAGAGTCTCTAATACAGAGGGAAACGTGAGTGTGCTCAGAACAAAAGAACTGTGTTTCCTACACACACAGACCATATCTAATTCAACTCTGTTTCTGAAACTGATACAAACCACAGGTCCTCTAATATCCAATGCTTTTCAGTTAAGAGCGAGAAACGTGTGAGCTTTTTGAACAATGTAGCTTCGTTTGAGCTGAAAAGTGACGGCGTTTACCTGAAACGAAGTCTTGCTTGTAGGAAGGCACAGAGCCTGGCATTTAACTCCGTTTCTGAAGGGAGACACACGGCACAGTTGTCATCCATGAAGAACAATCTGCTTTAGAGCAAGAAGCACGCTCTTGCTTTCTAGAGTCTCTAATACAGAGGGAAACGTGAGTGTGCTCATAGCAAAAGAACTGTGTTTCCTACACACGGACCATATCTAGTTCAACTCTGTTTCTGAAACTGATACAAACCACAGGTCCTCTAACATCCAATGCTTTTCAGTTAAGAGCGAGAAACGTGTGAGCTTTGTGAACAATGTAGCTTCGTTTGAGCTGAAAAGTGACTGCGTTTACATGAAACGAAGTCTTGCTTGTAGGAAGACACACGCCTGGCATTTAACTCCATTTCTGAAGGGAAAAACACGGCACAGTTCTCATCCATGAAACACACACTGCTTTAGAGCAAGAAGCACGCTCTTGCTTTCTAGAGTCTCTAATACAGAGGGAAACGTGAGTGTGCGCAGAACAAAAGAACTGTGTTTCCTACACACACGGACCATATCTAGTTCAACTCTGTTTCTGAAACTGATACACACCACAGGTCCTCTAACATCCACTGCTTTTCAGTTAAGAGCGAGAAACGTGTGAGCTTCGTGAACAATGTAGCTTCGTTTGACCTGAAAAGTGACTGCGTTTACCTGAAACGATGTCTTGCTTGAAGGAAGACACTGAGCCTGGCATTTAACTACGTTTCTGAAGGGAAACACACGGCACAGTTCTCATCCATGAAACACACTCTGCTTTAGAGCAAGAAGCACGCTCTTGCTTTCTAGAGTCTCTAATACAGAGGGAAACGTGAGAGTGCTCAGAACAAAAGAACTGTGTTTCCTACACACACAGACCATATCTAATTCAACTCTGTTTCTGAAACTGATACAAACCACAGGTCCTCTTATATCCAATGCTTTTCAGTTAAGAGCGAGAAACGTGTGAGCTTTGTGAACAATGTAGCTTCGTTTGAGCTGAAAAGTGACGGCGTTTACCTGAAACGAATTCTTGCTTGTAGGAAGGCACAGAGCCTGGCATTTAACTCCGTTTTTGAAGGGAAACACACGGCACAGTTCTCCTCCATGAAGCACAATCTGCTTTAGAGCAAGAAGCACGCTCTTGCTTTCTAAAGTCTCTAATACAGAGGGAAACGTGAGTGTGCTCATAGCAAAAGAACTGTGTTTCCTACACACGGACCATATCTAGTTCAACTCTGTTTCTGAAACTGATACAAACCACAGGTCCTCTAACATCCAATGCTTTTCAGTTAAGAGCGAGAAACGTGTGAGCTTTGTGAACAATGTAGCTTCGTTTGAGCTGAAAAGTGACTGCGTTTATCTGAAACGAAGTCTTGCTTGTAGGAAGACACACGCCTGGCATTTAACTCCATTTCTGAAGGCAAAAACACGGCACAGTTCTCATCCATGAAACACACACTGCTTTAGAGCAAGAAGCACGCTCTTGCTTTCTAGAGTCTCTAATACAGAGGGAAACGTGAGTGTGCGCAGAACAAAAGAACTGTGTTTCCTACACACACGGACCATATCTAGTTCAACTCTGTTTCTGAAACTGATACACACCACAGGTCCTCTAACATCCACTGCTTTTCAGTTAAGAGCGAGAAACGTGTGAGCTTCGTGAACAATGTAGCTTCGTTTGACCTGAAAAGTGACTGCGTTTACCTGAAACGATGTCTTGCTTGAAGGAAGACACTGAGCCTGGCATTTAACTACGTTTCTGAAGGGAAACACACGGCACAGTTCTCATCCATGAAACACACTCTGCTTTAGAGCAAGAAGCACGCTCTTGCTTTCTAGAGTCTCTAATACAGAGGGAAACGTGAGAGTGCTCAGAACAAAAGAACTGTGTTTCCTACACACACAGACCATATCTAATTCAACTCTGTTTCTGAAACTGATACAAACCACAGGTCCTCTTATATCCAATGCTTTTCAGTTAAGAGCGAGAAACGTGTGAGCTTTGTGAACAATGTAGCTTCGTTTGAGCTGAAAAGTGACTGCCTTTATCTGAAACGAAGTCTTGCTTGTAGGAAGACACACGCCTGGCATTTAACTCCATTTCTGAAGGCAAAAACACGGCACAGTTCTCATCCATGAAACACACACTGCTTTAGAGCAAGAAGCACGCTCTTGCTTCCTAGAGTCTCTAATACAGAGGGAAACGTGAGTGTGCTCAGAACAAAAGAACTGTGTTTCCTACACACACAGACCATATCTAGTTCAACTCTGTTTCTGAAACTGATACACACCACAGGTCTTCTAACATCCACTGCTTTTCAGTTAAGAGCGAGAAACGTGTGAGCTTCGTGAACAATGTAGCTTCGTTTGAGCTGAAAAGTGACTGCGTTTACCTGAAACGAAGTCTTGCTTGTAGGAAGACACACGCCTGGCATTTAACTCCATTAATGAAGGAAAACACACTGCACAGTTCTCATCCATGAAACACACTATGCTTTAGAGCAAGAAGCACGCTCTTGCTTTCTAGAGTCTCTAATACAGAGGGAAACGTGAGTGTGCTCAGAACAAGAAACTGTGTTTCCTACACACGGACCATATCTAGTTCAACTCTGTTTCTGAAACTGATACAAACCACACGTCCTCTAACATCCAATGCTTTTCTGTTATGAGGGAGAAACGTGTGAGCTTTGTGAACAATGTAGCTTCGTTTGAGCTGAAAAGTGACAGCGTTTACCTGAAACAAATTCTTGCTTGTAGGAAGACACACGCCTGGCATTTAACTCCGTTTCTGAAGGGAAACACACTGCACAGTTCTCATCCATGAAACACACTCTGCTTTAGAGCAAGAAGCACGCTCTTGCTTTCTAGAGTCTCTAATACAGAGGGAAACGTGAGTGTGCTCAGAACAAAAGAACTGTGTTTCCTACACACACAGACCATATCTAATTCAACTCTGTTTCTGAAACTGATACAAACCACAGGTCCTCTAATATCCAATGCTTTTCAGTTAAGAGCGAGAAACGTGTGAGCTTTTTGAACAATGTAGCTTCGTTTGAGCTGAAAAGTGACGGCGTTTACCTGAAACGAAGTCTTGCTTGTAGGAAGGCACAGAGCCTGGCATTTAACTACTTTTCTGAAGGGAAACACACGGCACAGTTCTCATCCATGAAGCACAATCTGCTTTAGAGCAAGAAGCACGCTCTTACTTTCTAGAGTCTCTAATACAGAGGGAAACGTGAGTGTGCTCATAGCAAAAGAACTGTGTTTCCTACACACGGACCATATCTAGTTCAACTCTGTTTCTGAAACTGATACAAACCACAGGTCCTCTAACATCCAATGCTTTTCAGTTAAGAGCGAGAAACGTGTGAGCTTTGTGAACAATGTAGCTTCGTTTGAGCTGAAAAGTGACTGCGTTTACATGAAACGAAGTCTTGCTTGTAGGAAGACACACGCCTGGCATTTAACTCCGTTAATGAAGGGAAACACATGGCACAGTTCTCATCCATGAAACACACTATGCTTTAGAGCAAGAAGCACGCTATTGCTTTCTAGATTCTCTAATACAGAGGGAAACGTGAGTGTGCACAGAACAAAAGAACTGTGTTTCCTACACACACGGACCATATCTAGTTCAACTCTGTTTCTGAAACTGATACAAACCACAGGTCCTCTAACATCCAATGCTTTTCAGTTAAGAGCGAGAAACGTGTGAGCTTCGTGAACAATGTAGCTTCGTTTGAGCTGAAAAGTGACTGCGTTTACCAGAAACGAAGTCTTGCTTGTAGGAAGACACTCTTCTGGCATTAACTCCGTTTCTGAAGGGAAACACACGGCACAGTTCTCATCTATGAAACACGTTCTGCTTTAGAGCAAGAAGCATGCTTTTGCTTTCTAGAGTCTCTAATACAGAGGGAAATGTGAGTGTGCTCAGAACAAAAGAACTGTGTTTCCTACACACGGACCATATCTGTTCAACTCTGTTTCTGAAACTGATACAAACCACAGGTCCTCTAACATCCAATTCTTTTCAGTTAAGAGCGAGAAACGTGTGAGCTTTGTGAACAATGTAGCTTCGTTTGAGCTGAAAAGTGACTGCGTTTAACTGAAACGAAGTTTTGCTGGTAGGAAGACACACTTCTGGCATTTAACTCTGTTTCTGAAGGGAAACACACAGCACAGTTCTCATCCATGAAACACACTATGCTTTAGAGCAAGAAGCACGCTATTGCTTTCTAGATTCTCTAATACAGAGGGAAACGTGAGTGTGCGCAGAACAAAAGAACTGTGTTTCCTACACACACAGACCATATCTAGTTCAACTCTGTTTCTGAAACTGATACAAAACACAGGTCATCTAACATCCAATTCTTTTCAGTTAAGAGCGAGAAACTGGTGAGCTTCGTGAACAATGTAGCTTCGTTTGACGTGAAAAGTCACTGTGTTTAACAGAAACGAAGTTTTGCTTGTAGAAAGACACACTTCTGGCATTTAACTCCGTTTCTGAAGGGAAACACATGGCAGAGTTCTCATCCATGAAACACACTCTGCTTTAGAACAAGAAGCACGCTCTTGCTTTCTAGAGTCTCTAATACAGAGGGAAACGTGAGTGTGCTCATAGCAAAAGAACTGTGTTTCCTACACACTGACCATATCTAATTCAACTCTGTTTCTGAAACTGATACAAACCACAGGTCCTTTAACATCCAATGCTTTTCAGTTAAGAGCGAGAAACGTGTGAGCTTCGTGAACAATGTAGCTTCGTTTGAGCTGAAAAGTGACTGTGTTTACCTGAAACGAAGTCTTGCTTGTAGGAAGACACACTTCTGGCATTAACTCCGTTTCTGAAGGGAAACACACGGCACAGTTCTCATCCATGAAACACGTTCTGCTTTAGAGCAAGAAGCATGCTTTTGCTTTCTAGAGTCTCTAATACAGAGGGAAACGTGAGTGTGCTCAGAACAAAAAACTGTGTTTCCTACACACGGACCATATCTAGTTCAACTCTGTTTCTGAAACTCATACAAACCACAGGTCCTCTAACATCCAATGCTTTTCAGTTAAGAGCGAGAAACGTGTGAGCGTTGTGAACAATGTAGCTTCGTTTGAGCTGAAAAGTGACTGCGTTTACCTGAAACAAAGTCTTGCTTGTAGGAAGACACACGCCTGGCATTTAACTCCGTTTCTGAAGGGAAACACACTGCATAGTTCTCATCCATGAAATACACTCTGCTTTAGAGCAAGAAGCACGCTCTTGCTTTCTAGAGTCTCTAATACAGAGGGAAACGTGAGTGTGCTCAGAACAAAAGAACTGTGTTTCCTACACACACAGACCATATCTAATTCAACTCTGTTTCTGAAACTGATACAAACCACAGGTCCTCTAATATCCAATGCTTTTCAGTTAAGAGCGAGAAACGTGTGAGCTTCTTGAACAATGTAGCTTCGTTTGAGCTGAAAAGTGACGGCGTTTACCTGAAACGAAGTCTTGCTTGTAGGAAGGCACAGAGCCTGGCATTTAACTCCGTTTCTGAAGGGAAACACACGGCACAGTTCTCATCCATGAAGCACAATCTGCTTTAGTGCAAAAAGCACGCTCTTGCTTTCTAGAGTGTCTAATACAGAGGGAAACGTAAGTGTGCTCATAGGAAAAGAACTGTGTTTCCTACACACACGGACCATATCTAGTTCAACTCTGTTTCTGAAACTGATACAAACCACAGGTCCTCTAACATCCAATGCTTTTCAATTAAGAGCGAGAAACATGTGGGCTTCGTGAAAAATGTAGCTTCGTTTGATGTGAAAAGTGAATGCGTTTACCTGAAACGAAGTCTTGCTTGAAGATAGACACAGAGCCTGGCATTTAACTCCGTTTCTGAAGGGAAACACACGGTACAGTTCTCATCCATGAAACACACACTGCTTTAGAGCAAGAAGAACGCTCTTGCTTTCTAGAGTCTCTAATACAGAGGGAAACGTGAGTGTGCTCAGAACAAAAGAACCGTGTTTCCTACACACACAGACCATATCTAGTTCAACTATGTTTCTGAAACTGATACACACCACAGGTCCTATAACATCCACTGCTTTTCAGTTAAGAGTGAGAAACGTGTGAGCTTCGTGAACAATGTAGCTTCGTTTGAGCTGAAAAGTGACTGCGTTTATCTGAAACGAAGTCTTGCTTGTAGGAAGACACACGCCTGGCATTTAACTCCGTTAATGAAGGGAAACACACAGCACAGTTCTCATCCATGAAACACACTCTGCTTTAGAGCAAGAAGCACGCTCTTGCTTTCTAGAGTCTCTAATACAGAGGGAAACGTGAGTGTGCTCATAGCAAAAGAACTGTGTTTCCTACACACGGACCATATCTAGTTCAACTCTGTTTCTGAAACTGATACAAACCACAGGTCCTCTAACATCCAATGCTTTTCAATTAAGAGCGAGAAACATGTGGGCTTCGTGAAAAATGTAGCTTCGTTTGATGTGAAAAATGATTGCATTTACCTGAAACGAAGTCTTGCTTGAAGATAGACACAGAGCCTGGCATTTAACTCCGTTTCTGAAGGGAAACACACGGCACAGTTCTCATCCATGAAACACACACTGCTTTAGAGCAAGAAGCACGCTCTTGCTTTCTAGAGTCTCTAATACAGAGGGAAACGTGAGTGTGCTCATAGCAAAAGAACTGTGTTTCCTACACACGGACCATATCTAGTTCAACTCTGTTTCTGAAACTGATACAAACCACAGGTCCTCTAACATCCAATGCTTTTCAATTAAGAGCGAGAAACATGTGGGCTTCGTGAAAAATGTAGCTTCGTTTGATGTGAAAAATGATTGCGTTTACCTGAAACGAAGTCTTGCTTGAAGATAGACACAGAGCCTGGCATTTAACTCCGTTTCTGAAGGGAAACACACGGCACAGTTCTCATCCATGAAACACACACTGCTTTAGAGCAAGAAGCACGCTCTTGCTTTCTAGAGTCTCTAATACAGAGGGAAACGTGAGTGTGCTCAGAACAAAAGAACTGTGTTTCCTACACACACAGACCATATCTAGTTCAACTCTGTTTCTGAAACTGATACAAACCACAGGTCGTCTAACATCCACTGCTTTTCAGTTAAGTGTGAGAAACGTCTGAGCTTCATGAACAATGTAGCTTCGTTTGAGCTGAAAAGTGACTGCGTTTATCTGAAATGAAGTCTTGCTTGTAGGAAGACACACGCCTGGCATTTAACTCCGTTAATGAAGGGAAACACACAGCACAGTTCTCATCCATGAAACACACTATGCTTTAGAGCAAGAAGCACGCTATTGCTTTCTAGATTCTCTAATACAGAGGGAAACGTGAGTGTGCGCAGAACAAAAGAACTGTGTTTCCTACGCACACAGACCATATCTAGTTCAACTCTGTTTCTGAAACTGATACAAACCACAGGTCATCTAACATCCAATGCTTTTCAGTTAAGAGCGAGAAACGGGTGAGCTTCGTGAAAAATGTAGCTTCGTTTGACGTGAAAAGTCACTGTGTTTAACTGAAATGAAGTTTTGCTTGTAGGAATACACACTTCTGGCATTTAACTCCGTTTCTGAAGGGAAACCCACGGCACAGTCCTCATCCATGAAACACATTCTGCTTTAGAGCAAGAAGCACGCTCTTGCTTTATAGAGTCTCTAATACAGAGGGAAACGTGAGTGTGCTCAGAACAAAAGAACTGTGTTTCCTACACACACAGACCATATCTAGTTCAACTCTGTTTCTGAAACTGATACAAACCACAGGTCCTCTAACATCCAATGCTTTTCAGTTAAGAGCGAGAAAAGTGTAAGCTTCGTGAACAATGTAGCTTCGTTTGAGCTGAAAAGTGACTGCGTTTACCTGAAACGAAGTCTTGCATGTAGGAAGACACACTTCTGGCATTAACTCCGTTTCTGAAGGGAAACACACGGCACAGTTCTCATCCATGAAACACGTTCTGCTTTAGAGCAAGAAGCATGCTTTTGCTTTCTAGAGTCTCTAATACAGAGGGAAACGTGAGTGTGCTCAGAACAAAAAACTGTGTTTCCTACACACGGACCATATCTAGTTCAACTCTGTTTCTGAAACAGATACAAACCACAGGTCCTCTAACATCCAATGCTTTTCAGTTAAGAGCGAGAAACGTGTGAGCGTTGTGAACAATGTAGCTTCGTTTGAGCTGAAAAGTGACTGCGTTTACCTGAAACAAAGTCTTGCTTGTAGGAAGACACACGCCTGGCATTTGACTCCATTTCTGAAGGGAAACACACTGCATAGTTCTCATCCATGAAACACACTCTGCTTTAGAGCAAGAAGCACGCTCTTGCTTTCTAGAGTCTCTAATACAGAGGGAAACGTGAGTGTGCTCAGAACAAAAGAACTGTGTTTCCTACACACACAGACCATATCTAATTCAACTCTGTTTCTGAAACGGATACAAACCACAGGTCCTCTAATATCCAATGCTTTTCAGTTAAGAGCGAGAAACGTGTGAGCTTTGTGAACAATGTAGCTTCGTTTGAGCTGAAAAGTGACGGCGTTTACCTGAAACGAAGTCTTGCTTGTAGGAAGGCACAGAGCCTGGCATTTAACTCTGTTTCTGAAGGGAAACACACGGCACAGTTCTCATCCATGAAGCACAATCTGCTTTAGAGCAAGAAGCACGCTCTTGCTTTCTAGAGTCTCTAATACAGAGGGAAACGTGAGTGTACTCATAGCAAAAGAACTGTGTTTCCTACACACAGACCATATCTAGTTCAACTCTGTTTCTGAAACTGATACAAACCACAGGTCCTCTAACATCCAATGCTTTTCAGTTAAGAGCGAGAAATGTGTGAGCTTTGTGAACAATGTAGCTTCGTTTGAGCTGAAAAGTGACTGCGTTTACCTGAAACGAAGTCTTGCTTGTAGGAAGACACACGCCTGGCATTTAACTCCATTTCTGAAGGGAAACACACGGCACAGTTCTCATCCATGAAACACACTATGCTTTAGAGCAAGAAGCACGCTATTGCTTTCTAGATTCGCTAATACAGAGGGAAACGTGTGTGTGCGCAGAACAAAAGAACTGTGTTTCCTACGCACACAGACCATATCTAGTTCAACTCTGTTTCTGAAACTGATACAAACCACAGGTCATCTAACATCCAATGCTTTTCAGTTAAGAGCGAGAAACGGGTGAGCTTCGTGAAAAATGTAGCTTCGTTTGACGTGAAAAGTCACTGTGTTTAACTGAAATGAAGTTTTGCTTGTAGGAATACACACTTCTGGCATTTAACTCCGTTTCTGAAGGGAAACCCACGGCACAGTCCTCATCCATGAAACACATTCTGCTTCAGAGCAAGAAGCACGCTCTTGCTTTATAGAGTCTCTAATACAGAGGGAAACGTGAGTGTGCTCAGAACAAAAGAACTGTGTTTCCTACACACGGACCATATCGAGTTCAACTCTGTTTCTGAAAATGAAACAAACCACAGGTCCTCTAACATCCAATGCTTTTCAGTTAAGAGCGAAAAACGTGTGAGCTTTGTGAACAATGTAGCTTCGTTTGAGCTGAAAAGTGACTGGGTTTAACTGAAACAAAGTCTTGCTTGTAGGAAGACACACGCCTGGCATTTAACTCCGTTTCTGAAGGGAAACACACTGCATAGTTCTCATCCATGAAACACACTCTGCTTTAGAGCAAGAAGCACGCTCTTGCTTTCTATAGTCTCTAATACAGAGGGAAACGTGAGTGTGCTCAGAACAAAAGAACTGTGTTTCCTACACACACAGACCATATCTAATTCAACTCTGTTTCTGAAACTGATACAAACCACAGGTCCTCTAATATCCAATGCTTTTCAGTTAAGAGCGAGAAACGTGTGTGCTTTGTGAACTACGTAGCTTCGTTTGAGCTGAAAAGTGACTGTGTTTACCTGAAACGAAGTCTTGCTTGTAGGAAGACACACTTCTGGCATTAACTCCGTTTCTGAAGGGAAACACACGGCACAGTTCTCATCCATGAAACACGTTCTGCTTTAGAGCAAGAAGCATGCTTTTGCTTTCTAGAGTCTCTAATACAGAGGGAAACGTGAGTGTGCTCAGAACAAAAAACTGTGTTTCCTACACACGGACCATATCTAGTTCAACTCTGTTTCTGAAACTCATACAAACCACAGGTCCTCTAACATCCAATGCTTTTCAGTTAAGAGCGAGAAACGTGTGAGCGTTGTGAACAATGTAGCTTCGTTTGAGCTGAAAAGTGACTGCGTTTACCTGAAACAAAGTCTTGCTTGTAGGAAGACACACGCCTGGCATTTAACTCCGTTTCTGAAGGGAAACACACTGCATAGTTCTCATCCATGAAACACACTCTGCTTTAGAGCAAGAAGCACGCTCTTGCTTTCTAGAGTCTCTAATACAGAGGGAAACGTGAGTGTGCTCAGAACAAAAGAACTGTGTTTCCTACACACACAGACCATATCTAATTCAACTCTGTTTCTGAAACTGATACAAACCACAGGTCCTCTAATATCCAATGCTTTTCAGTTAAGAGCGAGAAACGTGTGAGCTTCGTGAACAATGTAGCTTCGTTTGAGCTGAAAAGTGACGGCGTTTACCTGAAACGAAGTCTTGCTTGTAGGAAGGCACAGAGCCTGGCATTTAACTCCGTTTCTGAAGGGAAACACACGGCACAGTTCTCATCCATGAAGCACAATCTGCTTTAGAGCAAAAAGCACGCTCTTGCTTTCTAGAGTGTCTAATACAGAGGGAAACGTAAGTGTGCTCATAGGAAAAGAACTGTGTTTCCTACACACACGGACCATATCTAGTTCAACTCTGTTTCTGAAACTGATACAAACCACAGGTCCTCTAACATCCAATGCTTTTCAATTAAGAGCGAGAAACATGTGGGCTTCGTGAAAAATGTAGCTTCGTTTGATGTGAAAAGTGAATGCGTTTACCTGAAACGAAGTCTTGCTTGAAGATAGACACAGAGCCTGGCATTTAACTCCGTTTCTGAAGGGAAACACACGGTACAGTTCTCATCCATGAAACACACACTGCTTTAGAGCAAGAAGAACGCTCTTGCTTTCTAGAGTCTCTAATACAGAGGGAAACGTGAGTGTGCTCAGAACAAAAGAACCGTGTTTCCTACACACACAGACCATATCTAGTTCAACTATGTTTCTGAAACTGATACACACCACAGGTCCTCTAACATCCACTGCTTTTCAGTTAAGAGTGAGAAACGTGTGAGCTTCGTGAACAATGTAGCTTCGTTTGAGCTGAAAAGTGACTGCGTTTATCTGAAACGAAGTCTTGCTTGTAGGAAGACACACGCCTGGCATTTAACTCCGTTAATGAAGGGAAACACACAGCACAGTTCTCATCCATGAAACACACTCTGCTTTAGAGCAAGAAGCACGCTCTTGCTTTCTAGAGTCTCTAATACAGAGGGAAACGTGAGTGTGCTCATAGCAAAAGAACTGTGTTTCCTACACACGGACCATATCTAGTTCAACTCTGTTTCTGAAACTGATACAAACCACAGGTCCTCTAACATCCAATGCTTTTCAATTAAGAGCGAGAAACATGTGGGCTTCGTGAAAAATGTAGCTTCGTTTGATGTGAAAAATGATTGCGTTTACCTGAAACGAAGTCTTGCTTGAAGATAGACACAGAGCCTGGCATTTAACTCCGTTTCTGAAGGGAAACACACGGCACAGTTCTCATCCATGAAACACACACTGCTTTAGAGCAAGAAGCACGCTCTTGCTTTCTAGAGTCTCTAATACAGAGGGAAACGTGAGTGTGCTCAGAACAAAAGAACTGTGTTTCCTACACACACAGACCATATCTAGTTCAACTCTGTTTCTGAAACTGATACAAACCACAGGTCGTCTAACATCCACTGCTTTTCAGTTAAGTGTGAGAAACGTCTGAGCTTCATGAACAATGTAGCTTCGTTTGAGCTGAAAAGTGACTGCGTTTATCTGAAATGAAGTCTTGCTTGTAGGAAGACACACGCCTGGCATTTAACTCCGTTAATGAAGGGAAACACACAGCACAGTTCTCATCCATGAAACACACTATGCTTTAGAGCAAGAAGCACGCTATTGCTTTCTAGATTCTCTAATACAGAGGGAAACGTGAGTGTGCGCAGAACAAAAGAACTGTGTTTCCTACGCACACAGACCATATCTAGTTCAACTCTGTTTCTGAAACTGATACAAACCACAGGTCATCTAACATCCAATGCTTTTCAGTTAAGAGCGAGAAACGGGTGAGCTTCGTGAAAAATGTAGCTTCGTTTGACGTGAAAAGTCACTGTGTTTAACTGAAATGAAGTTTTGCTTGTAGGAATACACACTTCTGGCATTTAACTCCGTTTCTGAAGGGAAACCCACGGCACAGTCCTCATCCATGAAACACATTCTGCTTTAGAGCAAGAAGCACGCTCTTGCTTTATAGAGTCTCTAATACAGAGGGAAACGTGAGTGTGCTCAGAACAAAAGAACTGTGTTTCCTACACACGGACCATATCGAGTTCAACTCTGTTTCTGAAAATGAAACAAATCACAGGTCCTCTAACATCCAATTCTTTTCAGTTAAGAGCGAAAAACGTGTGAGCTTTGTGAACAATGTAGCTTCGTTTGAGCTGAAAAGTGACTGGGTTTAACTGAAACAAAGTCTTGCTTGTAGGAAGACACACGCCTGGCATTTAACTCCGTTTCTGAAGGGAAACACACTGCATAGTTCTCATCCATGAAACACACTCTGCTTTAGAGCAAGAAGCACGCTCTTGCTTTCTAGAGTCTCTAATACAGAGGGAAACGTGAGTGTGCTCAGAACAAAAGAACTGTGTTTCCTACACACACAGACCATATCTAATTCAACTCTGTTTCTGAAACTGATACAAACCACAGGTCCTCTAATATCCAATGCTTTTCAGTTAAGAGCGAGAAACGTGTGTGCTTTGTGAACTACGTAGCTTCCTTTGAGCTGTAAAGTGACTGCGTTTACCTGAAACGAAGTCTTGCTTGTAGGAAGACACACGCCTGGCATTTAGCTCCGTTAATGAAGGGAAACACACAGCTCAGTTCTCATCCATGAAACACACTATGCTTTAGAGCAAGAAGCACGCTATTGCTTTCTAGATTCTCTAATACAGAGGGAAACGTGCGTGTGCCCAGAACAAAAGAACTGTGTTTCCTACACACACGGACCATATCTAGTTCAACTCTGTTTCTGAAACTGATACAAACCACAGGTCATCTAACATCCAATGCTTTTCAGTTAAGAGCGAGAAACGGGTGAGCTTCGTGAACAATGTAGCTTCGTTTGACGTGAAAAGTCACTGTGTTTAACTGAAACGAAGTTTTGAATGTAGGAAGACACACTTCTGGCATTTAACTCCGTTTCTAAAGGGAAACCCACGGCACAGTCCTCATCCATGAAACACATTCTGCTTTAGAGCAAGAAGCACGCTCTTGCTTTATAGAGTCTCTAATACAGAGGGAAACGTGAGTGTGCTCAGAACAAAAGAACTGTGTTTCCTACACACACAGACCATATCTAGTTCAACTCTGTTTCTGAAACTGATACAAACCACAGGTCCTCTAACATCCAATGCTTTTCAGTTAAGAGCGAGAAAAGTGTAAGCTTCGTGAACAATGTAGCTTCGTTTGAGCTGAAAAGTGACTGCGTTTACCTGAAACGAAGTCTTGCATGTAGGAAGACACACTTCTGGCATTAACTCCGTTTCTGAAGGGAAACACACGGCACAGTTCTCATCCATGAAACACGTTCTGCTTTAGAGCAAGAAGCATGCTTTTGCTTTCTAGAGTCTCTAATACAGAGGGAAACGTGAGTGTGCTCAGAACAAAAAACTGTGTTTCCTACACACGGACCATATCTAGTTCAACTCTGTTTCTGAAACAGATACAAACCACAGGTCCTCTAACATCCAATGCTTTTCAGTTAAGAGCGAGAAACGTGTGAGCGTTGTGAACAATGTAGCTTCGTTTGAGCTGAAAAGTGACTGCGTTTACCTGAAACAAAGTCTTGCTTGTAGGAAGACACACGCCTGGCATTTAACTCCGTTTCTGAAGGGAAACACACTGCATAGTTCTCATCCATGAAACACACTCTGCTTTAGAGCAAGAAGCACGCTCTTGCTTTCTAGAGTCTCTAATACAGAGGGAAACGTGAGTGTGCTCAGAACAAAAGAACTGTGTTTCCTACACACACAGACCATATCTAATTCAACTCTGTTTCTGAAACGGATACAAACCACAGGTCCTCTAATATCCAATGCTTTTCAGTTAAGAGCGAGAAACGTGTGAGCTTTGTGAACAATGTAGCTTCGTTTGAGCTGAAAAGTGACGGCGTTTACCTGAAACGAA
Source organism: Onychomys leucogaster (assembly GCA_949786385.1). Taxonomy (NCBI): domain Eukaryota; kingdom Metazoa; phylum Chordata; class Mammalia; order Rodentia; family Cricetidae; genus Onychomys; species Onychomys leucogaster. Next base: position 53,713 of record CATKUP010000690.1, read on the forward strand.
GTCTTGCTTGTAGGAAGGCACAGAGCCTGGCATTTAACTCTGTTTCTGAAGGGAAACACACGGCACAGTTCTCATCCATGAAGCACAATCTGCTTTAGAGCAAGAAGCACGCTCTTGCTTTCTAGAGTCTCTAATACAGAGGGAAACGTGAGTGTACTCATAGCAAAAGAACTGTGTTTCCTACACACAGACCATATCTAGTTCAACTCTGTTTCTGAAACTGATACAAACCACAGGTCCTCTAACATCCAATGCTTTTCAGTTAAGAGCGAGAAATGTGTGAGCTTTGTGAACAATGTAGCTTCGTTTGAGCTGAAAAGTGACTGCGTTTACCTGAAACGAAGTCTTGCTTGTAGGAAGACACACGCCTGGCATTTAACTCCATTTCTGAAGGGAAACACACGGCACAGTTCTCATCCATGAAACACACTATGCTTTAGAGCAAGAAGCACGCTATTGCTTTCTAGATTCGCTAATACAGAGGGAAACGTGAGTGTGCGCAGAACAAAAGAACTGTGTTTCCTACGCACACAGACCATATCTAGTTCAACTCTGTTTCTGAAACTGATACAAACCACAGGTCATCTAACATCCAATGCTTTTCAGTTAAGAGCGAGAAACGGGTGAGCTTCGTGAAAAATGTAGCTTCGTTTGACGTGAAAAGTCACTGAGTTTAACTGAAATGAAGTTTTGCTTGTAGGAATACACACTTCTGGCATTTAACTCCGTTTCTGAAGGGAAACCCACGGCACAGTCCTCATCCATGAAACACATTCTGCTTTAGAGCAAGAAGCACGCTCTTGCTTTATAGAGTCTCTAATACAGAGGGAAACGTGAGTGTGCTCAGAACAAAAGAACTGTGTTTCCTACACACGGACCATATCGAGTTCAACTCTGTTTCTGAAAATGAAACAAACCACAGGTCCTCTAACATCCAATGCTTTTCAGTTAAGAGCGAAAAACGTGTGAGCTTTGTGAACAATGTAGCTTCGTTTGAGCTGAAAAGTGACTGGGTTTAACTGAAACAAAGTCTTGCTTGTAGGAAGACACACGCCTGGCATTTAACTCCGTTTCTGAAGGGAAACACACTGCATAGTTCTCATCCATGAAACACACTCTGCTTTAGAGCAAGAAGCACGCTCTTTCTTTCTAGAGTCTCTAATACAGAGGGAAACGTGAGTGTGCTCAGAACAAAAGAACTGTGTTTCCTACACACACAGACCATATCTAATTCAACTCTGTTTCTGAAACTGATACAAACCACAGGTCCTCTAATATCCAATGCTTTTCAGTTAAGAGCGAGAAACGTGTGTGCTTTGTGAACTACGTAGCTTCCTTTGAGCTGTAAAGTGACTGCGTTTACCTGAAACGAAGTCTTGCTTGTAGGAAGACACACGCCTGGCATTTAGCTCCGTTAATGAAGGGAAACACACAGCTCAGTTCTCATCCATGAAACACACTATGCTTTAGAGCAAGAAGCACGCTATTGCTTTCTAGATTCTCTAATACAGAGGGAAACGTGCGTGTGCCCAGAACAAAAGAACTGTGTTTCCTACACACACGGACCATATCTAGTTCAACTCTGTTTCTGAAACTGATACAAACCACAGGTCATCTAACATCCAATGCTTTTCAGTTAAGAGCGAGAAACGGGTGAGCTTCGTGAACAATGTAGCTTCGTTTGACGTGAAAAGTCACTGTGTTTAACTGAAACGAAGTTTTGAATGTAGGAAGACACACTTCTGGCATTTAACTCCGTTTCTAAAGGGAAACCCACGGCACAGTCCTCATCCATGAAACACATTCTGCTTTAGAGCAAGAAGCACGCTCTTGCTTTATAGAGTCTCTAATACAGAGGGAAACGTGAGTGTGCTCAGAACAAAAAACTGTGTTTCCTACACACGGACCATATCTAGTTCAACACTGTTTCTGAAACAGATACAAACCACAGGTCCTCTAACATCCAATGCTTTTCAGTTAAGAGCGAGAAACGTGTGAGCGTTGTGAACAATGTAGCTTCGTTTGAGCTGAAAAGTGACTGCGTTTACCTGAAACAAAGTCTTGCTTGTAGGAAGACACACGCCTGGCATTTGACTCCGTTTCTGAAGGGAAACACACTGCATAGTTCTCATCCATGAAACACACTCTGCTTTAGAGCAAGAAGCACGCTCTTGCTTTCTAGAGTCTCTAATACAGAGGGAAACGTGAGTGTGCTCAGAACAAAAGAACTGTGTTTCCTACACACGGACCATATCGAGTTCAACTCTGTTTCTGAAAATGAAACAAATCACAGGTCCTCTAACATCCAATTCTTTTCAGTTAAGAGCGAAAAACGTGTGAGCTTTGTGAACAATGTAGCTTCGTTTGAGCTGAAAAGTGACTGCGTTTACCTGAAACAAAGTCTTGCTTGTAGGAAGACACTCGCCTGGCATTTAACTCCGTTTCTGAAGGGAAACACACTGCACAGTTCTCATCCATGAAACACACTATGCTTTAGAGCAAGAAGCACGCTCTTGCTTTCTAGAGTCTCTAATACAGAGGGAAACGTGAGTGTGCTCAGAACAAGAAACTGTGTTTCCTACACACGGACCATATCTAGTTCAACTCTGTTTCTGAAACTGATACAAACCACACGTCCTCTAACATCCAATGCTTTTCTGTTATGAGGGAGAAACGTGTGAGCTTTGTGAACAATGTAGCTTCGTTTGAGCTGAAAAGTGACAGCGTTTACCTGAAACAAATTCTTGCTTGTAGGAAGACACACGCCTGGCATTTAACTCCGTTTCTGAAGGGAAACACACTGCACAGTTCTCATCCATGAAACACACTCTGCTTTAGAGCAAGAAGCACGCTCTTGCTTTCTAGAGTCTCTAATACAGAGGGAAACGTGAGTGTGCTCAGAACAAAAGAACTGTGTTTCCTACACACACAGACCATATCTAATTCAACTCTGTTTCTGAAACTGATACAAACCACAGGTCCTCTAATATCCAATGCTTTTCAGTTAAGAGCGAGAAACGTGTGAGCTTTTTGAACAATGTAGCTTCGTTTGAGCTGAAAAGTGACGGCGTTTACCTGAAACGAAGTCTTGCTTGTAGGAAGGCACAGAGCCTGGCATTTAACTCCGTTTCTGAAGGGAAACACACGGCACAGTTCTCATCCATGAAGCACAATCTGCATTAGAGCAAGAAGCACGCTCTTACTTTCTAGAGTCTCTAATACAGAGGGAAACGTGAGTGTGCTCATAGCAAAAGAACTGTGTTTCCTACACACGGACCATATCTAGTTCAACTCTGTTTCTGAAACTGATACAAACCACAGGTCCTCTAACATCCAATGCTTTTCAGTTAAGAGCGAGAAACGTGTGAGCTTTGTGAACAATGTAGCTTCGTTTGAGCTGAAAAGTGACTGCGTTTACATGAAACGAAGTCTTGCTTGTAGGAAGACACACGCCTGGCATTTAACTCTGTTAATGAAGGGAAACACATGGCACAGTTCTCATCCATGAAACACACTATGCTTTAGAGCAAGAAGCACGCTATTGCTTTCTAGATTCTCTAATACAGAGGGAAACGTGAGTGTGCGCAGAACAAAAGAACTGTGTTTCCTACACACACGGACCATATCTAGTTCAACTCTGTTTCTGAAACTGATACAAACCACAGGTCCTCTAACATCCAATGCTTTTCAGTTAAGAGCGAGAAACGTGTGAGCTTCGTGAACAATGTAGCTTCGTTTGAGCTGAAAAGTGACTGCGTTTACCTGAAACGAAGTCTTGCTTGTAGGAAGACACACGCCTGGCATTTAACTCCATTAATGAAGGGAAACACACTGCACAGTTCTCATCCATGAAACACACTATGCTTTAGAGCAAGAAGCACGCTCTTGCTTTCTAGAGTCTCTAATACAGAGGGAAACGTGAGTGTGCTCAGAACAAGAAACTGTGTTTCCTACACACGGACCATATCTAGTTCAACTCTGTTTCTGAAACTGATACAAACCACACGTCCTCTAACATCCAATGCTTTTCTGTTATGAGGGAGAAACGTGTGAGCTTTGTGAACAATGTAGCTTCGTTTGAGCTGAAAAGTGACAGCGTTTACCTGAAACAAATTCTTGCTTGTAGGAAGACACACGCCTGGCATTTAACTCCGTTTCTGAAGGGAAACACACTGCACAGTTCTCATCCATGAAACACACTCTGCTTTAGAGCAAGAAGCACGCTCTTGCTTTCTAGAGTCTCTAATACAGAGGGAAACGTGAGTGTGCTCAGAACAAAAGAACTGTGTTTCCTACACACACAGACCATATCTAATTCAACTCTGTTTCTGAAACTGATACAAACCACAGGTCCTCTAATATCCAATGCTTTTCAGTTAAGAGCGAGAAACGTGTGAGCTTTTTGAACAATGTAGCTTCGTTTGAGCTGAAAAGTGACGGCGTTTACCTGAAACAAAGTCTTGCTTGTAGGAAGGCACAGAGCCTGGCATTTAACTCCGTTTCTGAAGGGAAACACACGGCACAGTTCTCATCCATGAAGCACAATCTGCTTTAGAGCAAGAAGCACGCTCTTACTTTCTAGAGTCTCTAATACAGAGGGAAACGTGAGTGTGCTCATAGCAAAAGAACTGTGTTTCCTACACACGGACCATATCTAGTTCAACTCTGTTTCTGAAACTGATACAAACCACAGGTCCTCTAACATCCAATGCTTTTCAGTTAAGAGCGAGAAACGTGTGAGCTTTGTGAACAATGTAGCTTCGTTTGAGCTGAAAAGTGACTGCGTTTACATGAAACGAAGTCTTGCTTGTAGGAAGACACACGCCTGGCATTTAACTCTGTTAATGAAGGGAAACACATGGCACAGTTCTCATCCATGAAACACACTATGCTTTAGAGCAAGAAGCACGCTATTGCTTTCTAGATTCTCTAATACAGAGGGAAACGTGAGTGTGCGCAGAACAAAAGAACTGTGTTTCCTACACACACGGACCATATCTAGTTCAACTCTGTTTCTGAAACTGATACAAACCACAGGTCCTCTAACATCCAATGCTTTTCAGTTAAGAGCGAGAAACGTGTGAGCTTCGTGAACAATGTAGCTTCGTTTGAGCTGAAAAGTGACTGCGTTTACCAGAAACGAAGTCTTGCTTGTAGGAAGACACTCTTCTGGCATTAACTCCGTTTCTGAAGGGAAACACACGGCACAGTTCTCATCTATGAAACACGTTCTGCTTTAGAGCAAGAAGCATGCTTTTGCTTTCTAGAGTCTCTAATACAGAGGGAAATGTGAGTGTGCTCAGAACAAAAGAACTGTGTTTCCTACACACGGACCATATCTGTTCAACTCTGTTTCTGAAACTGATACAAACCACAGGTCCTCTAACATCCAATTCTTTTCAATTAAGAGCGAGAAACGTGTGAGCTTTGTGAACAATGTAGCTTCGTTTGAGCTGAAAAGTGACTGCGTTTAACTGAAACGAAGTTTTGCTGGTAGGAAGACACACTTCTGGCATTTAACTCTGTTTCTGAAGGGAAACACACAGCACAGTTCTCATCCATGAAACACACTATGCTTTAGAGCATGAAGCACGCTATTGCTTTCTAGATTCTCTAATACAGAGGGAAACGTGAGTGTGCGCATAACAAAAGAACTGTGTTTCCTACACACACGGACCATATCTAGTTCAACTCTGTTTCTGAAACTGATACAAAACACAGGTCATCTAACATCCAATTCTTTTCAGTTAAGAGCGAGAAACTGGTGAGCTTCGTGAACAATGTAGCTTCGTTTGACGTGAAAAGTCACTGTGTTTAACAGAAACGAAGTTTTGCTTGTAGAAAGACACACTTCTGGCATTTAACTCCGTTTCTGAAGGGAAACACATGGCAGAGTTCTCATCCATGAAACACACTCTGCTTTAGAACAAGAAGCACGCTCTTGCTTTCTAGAGTCTCTAATACAGAGGGAAACGTGAGTGTGCTCATAGCAAAAGAACTGTGTTTCCTACACACTGACCATATCTAGTTCAACTCTGTTTCTGAAACTGATACAAACCACAGGTCCTCTAACATCCAATGCTTTTCAGTTAAGAGCGAGAAACGTGTGAGCTTTGTGAACAATGTAGCTTCGTTTGAGCTGAAAAGTGACTGCGTTTACCTGAAACGATGTCTTGCTTGAAGGAAGAAACAGAGCCTGGCATTTAACTACTTTTCTGAAGGGAAACACACGGCACAGTTCTCATCCATGAAACACACTCTGCTTTAGAGCAAGAAGCACGCTCTTGCTTTCTAGAGTCTCTAATACAGAGGGAAACGTGAGTGTGCTCATAGCAAAAGAACTGTGTTTCCTACACACGGACCATATCTAGTTCAACTCTGTTTCTGAAACTGATACAAACCACAGGTCCTCTAACATCCAATGCTTTTCAATTAAGAGCGAGAAACATGTGGGCTTCGTGAAAAATGTAGCTTCGTTTGATGTGAAAAATGACTGCGTTTACCTGAAACGAAGTCTTGCTTGAAGATAGACACAGAGCCTGGCATTTAACTCCGTTAATGAAGGGAAACACACAGCACAGTTCTCATCCATGAAACACACTATGCTTTAGAGGAAGAAGCACGCTATTGCTTTCTAGATTCTCTAATACAGAGGGAAACGTGAGTGTGCGCAGAACAAAAGAACTGTGTTTCCTACACACACGGACCATATCTAGTTCAACTCTGTTTCTGAAACTGATACAAACCACAGGTCATCTAACATCCAATGCTTTTCAGTTAAGAGCGAGAAACGGGTGAGCTTCGTGAACAATGTAGCTTCGTTTGACGTGAAAAGTCACTGAGTTTAACTGAAATGAAGTTTTGCTTGTAGGAATACACACTTCTGGCATTTAACTCCGTTTCTGAAGGGAAACACACGGCACAGTCCTCATCCATGAAACACATTCTGCTTTAGAGCAAGAAGCACGCTCTTGCTTTATAGGGTCTCTAATACAGAGGGAAACGTGAGTGTGCTCAGAACAAAAGAACTGTGTTTCCTACACACGGACCATATCGAGTTCAACTCTGTTTCTGAAAATGAAACAAATCACAGGTCCTCTTACATCCAATTCTTTTCAGTTAAGAGCGAAAAACGTGTGAGCTTTGTGAACAATGTAGCTTCGTTTGAGCTGAAAAGTGACTGGGTTTAACTGAAACAAAGTCTTGCTTGTAGGAAGAAACTCGCCTGGCATTTAACTCCGTTTCTGAAGGGAAACACACTGCATAGTTCTCATCCATGAAACACACTCTGCTTTAGAGCAAGAAGCACGCTCTTGCTTTCTAGAGTCTCTAATACAGAGGGAAACGTGAGTGTGCTCAGAACAAAAGAACTGTGTTTCCTACACACACAGACCATATCTAATTCAACTCTGTTTCTGAAACTGATACAAACCACAGGTCCTCTAATATCCAATGCTTTTCAGTTAAGAGCGAGAAACGTGTGAGCTTCGTGAACAATGTAGCTTCGTTTGAGCTGAAAAGTGACTGCGTTTACCTGAAACGAAGTCTTGCTTGTAGGAAGACACACGCCTGGCATTTAACTCCGTTAATGAAGGGAAACACACAGCTCAGTTCTCATCCATGAAACACACTATGCTTTAGAGCAAGAAGCACGCTATTGCTTTCTAGATTCTCTAATACAGAGGGAAACGTGCGTGTGCCCAGAACAAAAGAACTGTGTTTCCTACACACACGGACCATATCTAGTTCAACTCTGTTTCTGAAACTGATACAAACCACAGGTCCTCTAACATCCAATGCTTTTCAGTTAAGAGCGAGAAACGTGTGAGCTTCGTGAACAATGCAGCTTTGTTTGAGCTGAAAAGTGACTGCGTTTACCTGAAACGAAGTCTTGCTTGTAGGAAGACACACTTCTGGCATTAACTCCGTTTCTGAAGGGAAACACACGGCACAGTTCTCATCCATGAAACACGTTCTGCTTTAGAGCAAGAAGCATGCTTTTGCTTTCTAGAGTCTCTAATACAGAGGGAAACGTGAGTGTGCTCAGAACAAAAAACTGTGTTTCCTACACACGGACCATATCTAGTTCAACTCTGTTTCTGAAACAGATACAAACCACAGGTCCTCTAACATCCAATGCTTTTCAGTTATTAGGGAGAAACGTGGGAGAGTTGTGAACAATGTAGCTTCGTTTGAGCTGAAAAGTGACTGCGTTTACCTGAAACAAAGTCTTGCTTGTAGGAAGACACACGCCAGGCATTTACCTCCGATTCTGAAGGGAAACACACTGCATAGTTCTCATCCATGAAACACACTCTGCTTTAGAGCAAGAAGCACGCTCTTGCTTTCTAGAGTCTCTAATACAGAGGGAAACGTGAGTGTGCTCAGAACAAAAGAACTGTGTTTCCTACACACACAGACCATATCTAATTCAACTCTGTTTCTGAAACTGATACAAACCACAGGTCCTTTAACATCCAATGCTTTTCAGTTAAGAGCGAGAAACGTGTGAGCTTCGTGAACAATGTAGCTTCGTTTGAGCTGAAAAGTGACTGTGTTTACCTGAAACGAGTCTTGCTTGTAGGAAGACACACTTCTGGCAATAACTCCGTTTCTGAAGGGAAACACACGGCACAGTTCTCATCCATGAAACACGTTCTGCTTTAGAGCAAGAAGCATGCTTTTGCTTTCTAGAGTCTCTAATACAGAGGGAAACGTGAGTGTGCTCAGAACAAAAAACTGTGTTTCCTACACACGGACCATATCTAGTTCAACTCTGTTTCTGAAACTCATACAAACCACAGGTCCTCTAACATCCAATGCTTTTCAGTTAAGAGCGAGAAACGTGTGAGCGTTGTGAACAATGTAGCTTCGTTTGAGCTGAAAAGTGACTGCGTTTACCTGAAACAAAGTCTTGCTTGTAGGAAAACACACGCCTGGCATTTAACTCCGTTTCTGAAGGGAAACACACTGCATAGTTCTCATCCATGAAACACACTCTGCTTTAGAGCAAGAAGCACGCTCTTGCTTTCTAGAGTCTCTAATACAGAGGGAAACGTGAGTGTGTTCAGAACAAAAGAACTGTGTTTCCTACACACACAGACCATATCTAATTCAACTCTGTTTCTGAAACTGATACAAACCACAGGTCCTCTAATATCCAATGATTTTCAGTTAAGAGCGAGAAACGTGTGAGCTTCGTGAACAATGTAGCTTCGTTTGAGCTGAAAAGTGACGGCGTTTACCTGAAACGAAGTCTTGCTTGTAGGAAGGCACAGAGCCTGGCATTTAACTCCGTTTCTGAAGGGAAACACACGGCACAGTTCTCATCCATGAAGCACAATCTGCTTTAGAGCAAAAAGCACGCTCTTGCTTTCTAGAGTGTCTAATACAGAGGGAAACGTAAGTGTGCTCATAGGAAAAGAACTGTGTTTCCTACACACGGACCATATCTAGTTCAACTCTGTTTCTGAAACTGATACAAACCACAGGTCCTCTAACATCCAATGCTTTTCAATTAAGAGCGAGAAACATGTGGGCTTCGTGAAAAATGTAGCTTCGTTTGATGTGAAAAGTGAATGCGTTTACCTGAAACGAAGTCTTGCTTGAAGATAGACACAGAGCCTGGCATTTAACTCCGTTTCTGAAGGGAAACACACGGTACAGTTCTCATCCATGAAACACACACTGCTTTAGAGCAAGAAGAACGCTCTTGCTTTCTAGAGTCTCTAATACAGAGGGAAATGTGAGTGTGCTCAGAACAAAAGAACCGTGTTTCCTACACACACAGACCATATCTAGTTCAACTCTGTTTCTGAAACTGATACACACCACAGGTCCTCTAACATCCACTGCTTTTCAGTTAAGAGCGAGAAACGTGTGAGCTTCGTGAACAATGTAGCTTCGTTTGAGCTGAAAAGTGACTGCGTTTATCTGAAACGAAGTCTTGCTTGTAGGAAGACACACGCCTGGCATTTAACTCCGTTAATGAAGAGAAACACACAGCACAGTTCTCATCCATGAAACACACTCTGCTTTAGAGCAAGAAGCACGCTCTTGCTTTCTAGAGTCTCTAATACAGAGGGAAACGTGAGTGTGCTCATAGCAAAAGAACTGTGTTTCCTACACACGGACCATATCTAGTTCAACTCTGTTTCTGAAACTGATACAAACCACAGGTCCTCTAACATCCAATGCTTTTCAATTAAGAGCGAGAAACATGTGGGCTTCGTGAAAAATGTAGCTTCGTTTGATGTGAAAAATGATTGCGTTTACCTGAAACGAAGTCTTGCTTGAAGATAGACACAGAGCCTGGCATTTAACTCCGTTTCTGAAGGGAAACACACGGCACAGTTCTCATCCATGAAACACACACTGCTTTAGAGCAAGAAGCACGCTCTTGCTTTCTAGAGTCTCTAATACAGAGGGAAACGTGAGTGTGCTCAGAACAAAAGAACTGTGTTTCCTACACACACAGACCATATCTAGTTCAACTCTGTTTCTGAAACTGATACAAACCACAGGTCCTTTAACATCCAATGCTTTTCAGTTAAGAGCGAGAAACGTGTGAGCTTCGTGAACAATGTAGCTTCGTTTGAGCTGAAAAGTGACTGTGTTTACCTGAAACGAAGTCTTGCTTGTAGGAAGACACACTTCTGGCATTAACTCCGTTTCTGAAGGGAAACACACGGCACAGTTCTCATCCATGAAACACGTTCTGCTTTAGAGCAAGAAGCATGCTTTTGCTTTCTAGAGTCTCTAATACAGAGGGAAACGTGAGTGTGCTCAGAACAAAAAACTGTGTTTCCTACACACGGACCATATCTAGTTCAACTCTGTTTCTGAAACTCATACAAACCACAGGTCCTCTAACATCCAATGCTTTTCAGTTAAGAGCGAGAAACGTGTGAGCGTTGTGAACAATGTAGCTTCGTTTGAGCTGAAAAGTGACTGCGTTTACCTGAAACAAAGTCTTGCTTGTAGGAAGACACACGCCTGGCATTTAACTCCGTTTCTGAAGGGAAACACACTGCATAGTTCTCATCCATGAAACACACTCTGCTTTAGAGCAAGAAGCACGCTCTTGCTTTCTAGAGTCTCTAATACAGAGGGAAACGTGAGTGTGTTCAGAACAAAAGAACTGTGTTTCCTACACACACAGACCATATCTAATTCAACTCTGTTTCTGAAACTGATACAAACCACAGGTCCTCTAATATCCAATGCTTTTCAGTTAAGAGCGAGAAACGTGTGAGCTTCGTGAACAATGTAGCTTCGTTTGAGCTGAAAAGTGACGGCGTTTACCTGAAACGAAGTCTTGCTTGTAGGAAGGCACAGAGCCTGGCATTTAACTCCGTTTCTGAAGGGAAACACACGGCACAGTTCTCATCCATGAAGCACAATCTGCTTTAGAGCAAAAAGCACGCTCTTGCTTTCTAGAGTGTCTAATACAGAGGGAAACGTAAGTGTGCTCATAGGAAAAGAACTGTGTTTCCTACACACGGACCATATCTAGTTCAACTCTGTTTCTGAAACTGATACAAACCACAGGTCCTCTAACATCCAATGCTTTTCAATTAAGAGCGAGAAACATGTGGGCTTCGTGAAAAATGTAGCTTCGTTTGATGTGAAAAGTGAATGCGTTTACCTGAAACGAAGTCTTGCTTGAAGATAGACACAGAGCCTGGCATTTAACTCCGTTTCTGAAGGGAAACACACGGTACAGTTCTCATCCATGAAACACACACTGCTTTAGAGCAAGAAGAACGCTCTTGCTTTCTAGAGTCTCTAATACAGAGGGAAACGTGAGTGTGCTCAGAACAAAAGAACCGTGTTTCCTACACACACAGACCATATCTAGTTCAACTCTGTTTCTGAAACTGATACACACCACAGGTCCTCTAACATCCACTGCTTTTCAGTTAAGAGCGAGAAACGTGTGAGCTTCGTGAACAATGTAGCTTCGTTTGAGCTGAAAAGTGACTGCGTTTATCTGAAACGAAGTCTTGCTTGTAGGAAGACACACGCCTGGCATTTAACTCCGTTAATGAAGAGAAACACACAGCACAGTTCTCATCCATGAAACACACTCTGCTTTAGAGCAAGAAGCACGCTCTTGCTTTCTAGAGTCTCTAATACAGAGGGAAACGTGAGTGTGCTCATAGCAAAAGAACTGTGTTTCCTACACACGGACCATATCTAGTTCAACTCTGTTTCTGAAACTGATACAAACCACAGGTCCTCTAACATCCAATGCTTTTCAATTAAGAGCGAGAAACATGTGGGCTTCGTGAAAAATGTAGCTTCATTTGATGTGAAAAATGATTGCGTTTACCTGAAACGAAGTCTTGCTTGAAGATAGACACAGAGCCTGGCATTTAACTCCGTTTCTGAAGGGAAACACACGGCACAGTTCTCATCCATGAAACACACACTGCTTTAGAGCAAGAAGCACGCTCTTGCTTTCTAGAGTCTCTAATACAGAGGGAAACGTGAGTGTGCGCAGAACAAAAGAACTGTGTTTCCTACGCACACAGACCATATCTAGTTCAACTCTGTTTCTGAAACTGATACAAACCACAGGTCATCTAACATCCAATGCTTTTCAGTTAAGAGCGAGAAACGGGTGAGCTTCGTGAAAAATGTAGCTTCGTTTGACGTGAAAAGTCACTGTGTTTAACTGAAATGAAGTTTTGCTTGTAGGAATACACACTTCTGGCATTTAACTCCGTTTCTGAAGGGAAACCCACTGCACAGTCCTCATCCATGAAACACATTCTGCTTTAGAGCAAGAAGCACGCTCTTGCTTTCTAGAGTCTCTAATACAGAGGGAAACGTGAGTGTGCTCAGAACAAAAGAACTGTGTTTCCTACACACGGACCATATCGAGTTCAACTCTGTTTCTGAAAATGAAACAAATCACAGGTCCTCTAACATCCAATTCTTTTCAGTTAAGAGCGAAAAACGTGTGAGCTTTGTGAACAATGTAGCTTCGTTTGAGCTGAAAAGTGACTGGGTTTAACTGAAACAAAGTCTTGCTTGTAGAAGACACACGCCTGGCATTTAACTCCGTTTCTGAAGGGAAACACACTGCATAGTTCTCATCCATGAAACACACTCTGCTTTAGAGCAAGAAGCACGCTCTTGCTTTCTAGAGTCTCTAATACAGAGGGAAACGTGAGTGTGCTCAGAACAAAAGAACTGTGTTTCCTACACACACAGACCATATCTAATTCAACTCTGTTTCTGAAACTGATACAAACCACAGGTCCTCTAATATCCAATGCTTTTCAGTTAAGAGCGAGAAACGTGTGTGCTTTGTGAACTACGTAGCTTCCTTTGAGCTGTAAAGTGACTGCGTTTACCTGAAACGAAGTCTTGCTTGTAGGAAGACACACGCCTGGCATTTAGCTCCGTTAATGAAGGGAAACACACAGCTCAGTTCTCATCCATGAAACACACTATGCTTTGGAGCAAGAAGCACGCTATTGCTTTCTAGATTCTCTAATACAGAGGGAAACGTGCGTGTGCCCAGAACAAAAGAACTGTGTTTCCTACACACACGGACCATATCTAGTTCAACTCTGTTTCTGAAACTGATACAAACCACAGGTCATCTAACATCCAATGCTTTTCAGTTAAGAGCGAGAAACGGGTGAGCTTCGTGAACAATGTAGCTTCATTTGACGTGAAAAGTCACTGTGTTTAACTGAAACGAAGTTTTGAATGTAGGAAGACACACTTCTGGCATTTAACTCCGTTTCTAAAGGGAAACCCACGGCACAGTCCTCATCCATGAAACACATTCTGCTTTAGAGCAAGAAGCACGCTCTTGCTTTATAGAGTCTCTAATACAGAGGGAAACGTGAGTGTGCTCAGAACAAAAGAACTGTGTTTCCTACACACACAGACCATATCTAGTTCAACTCTGTTTCTGAAACTGATACAAACCACAGGTCCTCTAACATCCAATGCTTTTCAGTTAAGAGCGAGAAAAGTGTAAGCTTCGTGAACAATGTAGCTTCGTTTGAGCTGAAAAGTGACTGTGTTTACCTGAAACGAAGTCTTGCATGTAGGAAGACACACTTCTGGCATTAACTCCGTTTCTGAAGGGAAACACACGGCACAGTTCTCATCCATGAAACACGTTCTGCTTTAGAGCAAGAAGCATGCTTTTGCTTTCTAGAGTCTCTAATACAGAGGGAAACGTGAGTGTGCTCAGAACAAAAAACTGTGTTTCCTACACACGGACCATATCTAGTTCAACTCTGTTTCTGAAACAGATACAAACCACAGGTCCTCTAACATCCAATGCTTTTCAGTTAAGAGCGAGAAACGTGTGAGCGTTGTGAACAATGTAGCTTCGTTTGAGCTGAAAAGTGACTGCGTTTACCTGAAACAAAGTCTTGCTTGTAGGAAGACACACGCCTGGCATTTGACTCCGTTTCTGAAGGGAAACACACTGCATAGTTCTCATCCATGAAACACACTCTGCTTTAGAGCAAGAAGCACGCTCTTGCTTTCTAGAGTCTCTAATACAGAGGGAAACGTGAGTGTGCTCAGAACAAAAGAACTGTGTTTCCTACACACACAGACCATATCTAATTCAACTCTCTTTCTGAAACTGATACAAACCACAGGTCCTTTAACATCCAATGCTTTTCAGTTAAGAGCGAGAAACGTGTGAGCTTCGTGAACAATGTAGCTTCGTTTGAGCTGAAAAGTGACTGTGTTTACCTGAAACGAAGTCTTGCTTGTAGGAAGACACACTTCTGGCATTAACTCCGTTTCTGAAGGGAAACACACGGCACAGTTCTCATCCATGAAACACATTCTGCTTTAGAGCAAGAAGCATGCTTTTGCTTTCTAGAGTCTCTAATACAGAGGGAAACGTGAGTGTGCTCAGAACAAAAAACTGTGTTTCCTACACACGGACCATATCTAGTTCAACTCTGTTTCTGAAACAGATACAAACCACAGGTCCTCTAACATCCAATGCTTTTCAGTTAAGAGCGAGAAACGTGTGAGCGTTGTGAACAATGTAGCTTCGTTTGAGCTGAAAAGTGACTGCGTTTACCTGAAACAAAGTCTTGCTTGTAGGAAGACACACGCCTGGCATTTAACTCCGTTTCTGAAGGGAAACACACTGCATAGTTCTCATCCATGAAACACACTCTGCTTTAGAGCAAGAAGCACGCTCTTGCTTTCTAGAGTCTCTAATACAGAGGGAAACGTGAGTGTGCTCAGAACAAAAGAACTGTGTTTCCTACACACACAGACCATATCTAATTCAACTCTGTTTCTGAAACGGATACAAACCACAGGTCCTCTAATATCCAATGCTTTTCAGTTAAGAGAGAGAAACGTGTGAGCTTTGTGAACAATGTAGCTTCGTTTGAGCTGAAAAGTGACGGCGTTTACCTGAAACGAAGTCTTGCTTGTAGGAAGGCACAGAGCCTGGCATTTAACTCTGTTTCTGAAGGGAAACACACGGCACAGTTCTCATCCATGAAGCACAATCTGCTTTAGAGCAAGAAGCACGCTCTTGCTTTCTAGAGTCTCTAATACAGAGGGAAACGTGAGTGTACTCATAGCAAAAGAACTGTGTTTCCTACACAAGGACCATATCTAGTTCAACTCTGTTTCTGAAACTGATACAAACCACAGGTCCTCTAACATCCAATGCTTTTCAGTTAAGAGCGAGAAATGTGTGAGCTTTGTGAACAATGTAGCTTCGTTTGAGCTGAAAAGTGACTGCGTTTACCTGAAACGAAGTCTTGCTTGTAGGAAGACACACGCCTGGCATTTAACTCCATTTCTGAAGGGAAACACACGGCACAGTTCTCATCCATGAAACACACTATGCTTTAGAGCAAGAAGCACGCTATTGCTTTCTAGATTCGCTAATACAGAGGGAAACGTGAGTGTGCGCAGAACAAAAGAACTGTGTTTCCTACGCACACAGACCATATCTAGTTCAACTCTGTTTCTGAAACTGATACAAACCACAGGTCATCTAACATCCAATGCTTTTCAGTTAAGAGCGAGAAACGGGTGAGCTTCGTGAAAAATGTAGCTTCGTTTGACGTGAAAAGTCACTGTGTTTAACTGAAATGAAGTTTTGCTTGTAGGAATACACACTTCTGGCATTTAACTCCGTTTCTGAAGGGAAACCCACGGCACAGTCCTCATCCATGAAACACATTCTGCTTTAGAGCAAGAAGCACGCTCTTGCTTTATAGAGTCTCTAATACAGAGGGAAACGTGAGTGTGCTCAGAACAAAAGAACTGTGTTTCCTACACACGGACCATATCGAGTTCAACTCTGTTTCTGAAAATGAAACAAACCACAGGTCCTCTAACATCCAATTCTTTTCAGTTAAGAGCGAAAAACGTGTGAGCTTTGTGAACAATGTAGCTTCGTTTGAGCTGAAAAGTGACTGGGTTTAACTGAAACAAAGTCTTGCTTGTAGGAAGACACACGCCTGGCATTTAACTCCGTTTCTGAAGGGAAACACACTGCATAGTTCTCATCCATGAAACACACTCTGCTTTAGAGCAAGAAGCACGCTCTTGCTTTCTAGAGTCTCTAATACAGAGGGAAACGTGAGTGTGCTCAGAACAAAAGAACTGTGTTTCCTACACACACAGACCATATCTAATTCAACTCTGTTTCTGAAACTGATACAAACCACAGGTCCTCTAATATCCAATGCTTTTCAGTTAAGAGCGAGAAACGTGTGTGCTTTGTGAACAATGTAGCTCCCTTTGAGCTGTAAAGTGACTGCGTTTACCTGAAACGAAGTCTTGCTTGTAGGAAGACACACGCCTGGCATTTAGCTCCGTTAATGAAGGGAAACACACAGCTCAGTTCTCATCCATGAAACACACTATGCTTTAGAGCAAGAAGCACGCTATTGCTTTCTAGATTCTCTAATACAGAGGGAAACGTGCGTGTGCCCAGAACAAAAGAACTGTGTTTCCTAAACACACGGACCATATCTAGTTCAACTCTGTTTCTGAAACTGATACAAACCACAGGTCATCTAACATCCAATGCTTTTCAGTTAAGAGCGAGAAACGGGTGAGCTTCGTGAACAATGTAGCTTCGTTTGACGTGAAAAGTCACTGTGTTTAACTGAAACGAAGTTTTGAATGTAGGAAGACACACTTCTGGCATTTAACTCCGTTTCTAAAGGGAAACCCACGGCACAGTCCTCATCCATGAAACACATTCTGCTTTAGAGCAAGAAGCACGCTCTTGCTTTATAGAGTCTCTAATACAGAGGGAAACGTGAGTGTGCTCAGAACAAAAGAACTGTGTTTCCTACACACACAGACCATATCTAGTTCAACTCTGTTTCTGAAACTGATACAAACCACAGGTCCTCTAACATCCAATGCTTTTCAGTTAAGAGCGAGAAAAGTGTAAGCTTCGTGAACAATGTAGCTTCGTTTGAGCTGAAAAGTGACTGTGTTTACCTGAAACGAAGTCTTGCATGTAGGAAGACACACTTCTGGCATTAACTCCGTTTCTGAAGGGAAACACACGGCACAGTTCTCATCCATGAAACACGTTCTGCTTTAGAGCAAGAAGCATGCTTTTGCTTTCTAGAGTCTCTAATACAGAGGGAAACGTGAGTGTGCTCAGAACAAAAAACTGTGTTTCCTACACACGGACCATATCTAGTTCAACTCTGTTTCTGAAACAGATACAAACCACAGGTCCTCTAACATCCAATGCTTTTCAGTTAAGAGCGAGAAACGTGTGAGCGTTGTGAACAATGTAGCTTCGTTTGAGCTGAAAAGTGACTGCGTTTACCTGAAACAAAGTCTTGCTTGTAGGAAGACACACGCCTGGCATTTGACTCCGTTTCTGAAGGGAAACACACTGCATAGTTCTCATCCATGAAACACACTCTGCTTTAGAGCAAGAAGCACGCTCTTGCTTTCTAGAGTCTCTAATACAGAGGGAAACGTGAGTGTGCTCAGAACAAAAGAACTGTGTTTCCTACACACACAGACCATATCTAATTCAACTCTCTTTCTGAAACTGATACAAACCACAGGTCCTTTAACATCCAATGCTTTTCAGTTAAGAGCGAGAAACGTGTGAGCTTCGTGAACAATGTAGCTTCGTTTGAGCTGAAAAGTGACTGTGTTTACCTGAAACGAAGTCTTGCTTGTAGGAAGACACACTTCTGGCATTAACTCCGTTTCTGAAGGGAAACACACGGCACAGTTCTCATCCATGAAACACATTCTGCTTTAGAGCAAGAAGCATGCTTTTGCTTTCTAGAGTCTCTAATACAGAGGGAAACGTGAGTGTGCTCAGAACAAAAAACTGTGTTTCCTACACACGGACCATATCTAGTTCAACTCTGTTTCTGAAACAGATACAAACCACAGGTCCTCTAACATCCAATGCTTTTCAGTTAAGAGCGAGAAACGTGTGAGCGTTGTGAACAATGTAGCTTCGTTTGAGCTGAAAAGTGACTGCGTTTACCTGAAACAAAGTCTTGCTTGTAGGAAGACACACGCCTGGCATTTAACTCCGTTTCTGAAGGGAAACACACTGCATAGTTCTCATCCATGAAACACACTCTGCTTTAGAGCAAGAAGCACGCTCTTGCTTTCTAGAGTCTCTAATACAGAGGGAAACGTGAGTGTGCTCAGAACAAAAGAACTGTGTTTCCTACACACACAGACCATATCTAATTCAACTCTGTTTCTGAAACGGATACAAACCACAGGTCCTCTAATATCCAATGCTTTTCAGTTAAGAGAGAGAAACGTGTGAGCTTTGTGAACAATGTAGCTTCGTTTGAGCTGAAAAGTGACGGCGTTTACCTGAAACGAAGTCTTGCTTGTAGGAAGGCACAGAGCCTGGCATTTAACTCTGTTTCTGAAGGGAAACACACGGCACAGTTCTCATCCATGAAGCACAATCTGCTTTAGAGCAAGAAGCACGCTCTTGCTTTCTAGAGTCTCTAATACAGAGGGAAACGTGAGTGTACTCATAGCAAAAGAACTGTGTTTCCTACACAAGGACCATATCTAGTTCAACTCTGTTTCTGAAACTGATACAAACCACAGGTCCTCTAACATCCAATGCTTTTCAGTTAAGAGCGAGAAATGTGTGAGCTTTGTGAACAATGTAGCTTCGTTTGAGCTGAAAAGTGACTGCGTTTACCTGAAACGAAGTCTTGCTTGTAGGAAGACACACGCCTGGCATTTAACTCCATTTCTGAAGGGAAACACACGGCACAGTTCTCATCCATGAAACACACTATGCTTTAGAGCAAGAAGCACGCTATTGCTTTCTAGATTCGCTAATACAGAGGGAAACGTGAGTGTGCGCAGAACAAAAGAACTGTGTTTCCTACGCACACAGACCATATCTAGTTCAACTCTGTTTCTGAAACTGATACAAACCACAGGTCATCTAACATCCAATGCTTTTCAGTTAAGAGCGAGAAACGGGTGAGCTTCGTGAAAAATGTAGCTTCGTTTGACGTGAAAAGTCACTGTGTTTAACTGAAATGAAGTTTTGCTTGTAGGAATACACACTTCTGGCATTTAACTCCGTTTCTGAAGGGAAACCCACGGCACAGTCCTCATCCATGAAACACATTCTGCTTTAGAGCAAGAAGCACGCTCTTGCTTTATAGAGTCTCTAATACAGAGGGAAACGTGAGTGTGCTCAGAACAAAAGAACTGTGTTTCCTACACACGGACCATATCGAGTTCAACTCTGTTTCTGAAAATGAAACAAACCACAGGTCCTCTAACATCCAATTCTTTTCAGTTAAGAGCGAAAAACGTGTGAGCTTTGTGAACAATGTAGCTTCGTTTGAGCTGAAAAGTGACTGGGTTTAACTGAAACAAAGTCTTGCTTGTAGGAAGACACACGCCTGGCATTTAACTCCGTTTCTGAAGGGAAACACACTGCATAGTTCTCATCCATGAAACACACTCTGCTTTAGAGCAAGAAGCACGCTCTTGCTTTCTAGAGTCTCTAATACAGAGGGAAACGTGAGTGTGCTCAGAACAAAAGAACTGTGTTTCCTACACACACAGACCATATCTAATTCAACTCTGTTTCTGAAACTGATACAAACCACAGGTCCTCTAATATCCAATGCTTTTCAGTTAAGAGCGAGAAACGTGTGTGCTTTGTGAACAATGTAGCTTCCTTTGAGCTGTAAAGTGACTGCGTTTACCTGAAACGAAGTCTTGCTTGTAGGAAGACACACGCCTGGCATTTAGCTCCGTTAATGAAGGGAAACACACAGCTCAGTTCTCATCCATGAAACACACTATGCTTTAGAGCAAGAAGCACGCTATTGCTTTCTAGATTCTCTAATACAGAGGGAAACGTGCGTGTGCCCAGAACAAAAGAACTGTGTTTCCTACACACACGGACCATATCTAGTTCAACTCTGTTTCTGAAACTGATACAAACCACAGGTCATCTAACATCCAATGCTTTTCAGTTAAGAGCGAGAAACGGGTGAGCTTCGTGAACAATGTAGCTTCGTTTGACGTGAAAAGTCACTGTGTTTAACTGAAACGAAGTTTTGAATGTAGGAAGACACACTTCTGGCATTTAACTCCGTTTCTAAAGGGAAACCCACGGCACAGTCCTCATCCATGAAACACATTCTGCTTTAGAGCAAGAAGCACGCTCTTGCTTTATAGAGTCTCTAATACAGAGGGAAACGTGAGTGTGCTCAGAACAAAAGAACTGTGTTTCCTACACACACAGACCATATCTAGTTCAACTCTGTTTCTGAAACTGATACAAACCACAGGTCCTCTAACATCCAATGCTTTTCAGTTAAGAGCGAGAAACGTGTGAGCTTCGTGAACAATGTAGCTTCGTTTGAGCTGAAAAGTGACTGCGTTTACCTGAAACGAAGTCTTGCATGTAAGAAGACACACTTCTGGCATTAACTCCGTTTCTGAAGGGAAACACACGGCACAGTTCTCATCCATGAAACACGTTCTGCTTTAGAGCAAGAAGCATGCTTTTGCTTTCTAGAGTCTCTAATACAGAGGGAAACGTGAGTGTGCTCAGAACAAAAAACTGTGTTTCCTACACACGGACCATATCTAGTTCAACTCTGTTTCTGAAACAGATACAAACCACAGGTCCTCTAACATCCAATGCTTTTCAGTTAAGAGCGAGAAACGTGTGAGCGTTGTGAACAATGTAGCTTCGTTTGAGCTGAAAAGTGACTGCGTTTACCTGAAACAAAGTCTTGCTTGTAGGAAGACACACGCCTGGCATTTGACTCCGTTTCTGAAGGGAAACACACTGCATAGTTCTCATCCATGAAACACACTCTGCTTTAGAGCAAGAAGCACGCTCTTGCTTTCTAGAGTCTCTAATACAGAGGGAAACGTGAGTGTGCTCAGAACAAAAGAACTGTGTTTCCTACACACACAGACCATATCTAATTCAACTCTCTTTCTGAAACTGATACAAACCACAGGTCCTTTAACATCCAATGCTTTTCAGTTAAGAGCGAGAAACGTGTGAGCTTCGTGAACAATGTAGCTTCGTTTGAGCTGAAAATTGACTGTGTTTACCTGAAACGAAGTCTTGCTTGTAGGAAGACACACTTCTGGCATTAACTCCGTTTCTGAAGGGAAACACATGGCACAGTTCTCATCCATGAAACACGTTCTGCTTTAGAGCAAGAAGCATGCTTTTGCTTTCTAGAGTCTCTAATACAGAGGGAAACGTGAGTGTGCTCAGAACAAAAAACTGTGTTTCCTACACACGGACCATATCTAGTTCAACTCTGTTTCTGAAACAGATACAAACCACAGGTCCTCTAACATCCAATGCTTTTCAGTTAAGAGCGAGAAACGTGTGAGCGTTGTGAACAATGTAGCTTCGTTTGAGCTGAAAAGTGACTGCGTTTACCTGAAACAAAGTCTTGCTTGTAGGAAGACACACGCCTGGCATTTAACTCCGTTTCTGAAGGGAAACACACTGCATAGTTCTCATCCATGAAACACACTCTGCTTTAGAGCAAGAAGCACGCTCTTGCTTTCTAGAGTCTCTAATACAGAGGGAAACGTGAGTGTGCTCAGAACAAAAGAACTGTGTTTCCTACACACACAGACCATATCTAATTCAACTCTGTTTCTGAAACTGATACAAACCACAGGTCCTCTAATATCCAATGCTTTTCAGTTAAGAGCGAGAAACGTGTGAGCTTTGTGAACAATGTAGCTTCGTTTGAGCTGAAAAGTGACGGCGTTTACCTGAAACGAAGTCTTGCTTGTAGGAAGGCACAGAGCCTGGCATTTAACTCCGTTTCTGACGGGAAACACACGGCACAGTTCTCATCCATGAAGCACAATCTGCTTTAGAGCAAGAAGCACGCTCTTGCTTTCTAGAGTCTCTAATACAGAGGGAAACGTGAGTGTACTCATAGCAAAAGAACTGTGGTTCCTACACACGGACCATATCTAGTTCAACTCTGTTTCTGAAACTGATACAAACCACAGGTCCTCTAACATCCAATGCTTTTCAGTTAAGAGCGAGAAATGTGTGAGCTTTGTGAACAATGTAGCTTCGTTTGAGCTGAAAAGTGACTGCGTTTACCTGAAACGAAGTCTTGCTTGTAGGAAGACACACGCCTGGCATTTAACTCCATTTCTGAAGGGAAACACACGGCACAGTTCTCATCCATGAAACACACACTGCTTTAGAGCAATAAGCATCCTCTTGCTTTCTAGAGTCTCTAATACAGAGGGAAACGTGAGTGTGCTCAGAACAAAAGAACTGTGTTTCCTACACACACAGACCATATCTAATTCAACTCTGTTTCTGAAACTGATACAAACCACAGGTCCTCTAATATCCAATGCTTTTCAGTTAAGAGCGAGAAATGTGTGAGCTTTGTGAACAATGTAGCTTCGTTTGAGCTGAAAAGTGACTGCGTTTACCTGAAACGAAGTCTTGCTTGTAGGAAGACACACGCCTGGCATTTAGCTCCGTTAATGAAGGGAAACACACAGCTCAGTTCTCATCCATGAAACACACTATGCTTTAGAGCAAGAAGCACGCTATTGCTTTCTAGATTCTCTAATACAGAGGGAAACGTGCGTGTGCCCAGAACAAAAGAACTGTGTTTCCTACACACACGGACCATATCTAGTTCAACTCTGTTTCTGAAACTGATACAAACCACAGGTCATCTAACATCCAATGCTTTTCAGTTAAGAGCGAGAAACGGGTGAGCTTCGTGAACAATGTAGCTTCGTTTGACGTGAAAAGTCACTGTGTTTAACTGAAACGAAGTTTTGAATGTAGGAAGACACACTTCTGGCATTTAACTCCGTTTCTAAAGGGAAACCCACGGCACAGTCCTCATCCATGAAACACATTCTGCTTTAGAGCAAGAAGCACGCTCTTGCTTTATAGAGTCTCTAATACAGAGGGAAACGTGAGTGTGCTCAGAACAAAAGAACTGTGTTTCCTACACACACAGACCATATCTAGTTCAACTCTGTTTCTGAAACTGATACAAACCACAGGTCCTCTAACATCCAATGCTTTTCAGTTAAGAGCGAGAAACGTGTGAGCTTCGTGAACAATGTAGCTTCGTTTGAGCTGAAAAGTGACTGCGTTTACCTGAAACGAAGTCTTGCATGTAAGAAGACACACTTCTGGCATTAACTCCGTTTCTGAAGGGAAACACACGGCACAGTTCTCATCCATGAAACACGTTCTGCTTTAGAGCAAGAAGCATGCTTTTGCTTTCTAGAGTCTCTAATACAGAGGGAAACGTGAGTGTGCTCAGAACAAAAAACTGTGTTTCCTACACACGGACCATATCTAGTTCAACTCTGTTTCTGAAACAGATACAAACCACAGGTCCTCTAACATCCAATGCTTTTCAGTTAAGAGCGAGAAACGTGTGAGCGTTGTGAACAATGTAGCTTCGTTTGAGCTGAAAAGTGACTGCGTTTACCTGAAACAAAGTCTTGCTTGTAGGAAGACACACGCCTGGCATTTGACTCCGTTTCTGAAGGGAAACACACTGCATAGTTCTCATCCATGAAACACACTCTGCTTTAGAGCAAGAAGCACGCTCTTGCTTTCTAGAGTCTCTAATACAGAGGGAAACGTGAGTGTGCTCAGAACAAAAGAACTGTGTTTCCTACACACACAGACCATATCTAATTCAACTCTCTTTCTGAAACTGATACAAACCACAGGTCCTTTAACATCCAATGCTTTTCAGTTAAGAGCGAGAAACGTGTGAGCTTCGTGAACAATGTAGCTTCGTTTGAGCTGAAAATTGACTGTGTTTACCTGAAACGAAGTCTTGCTTGTAGGAAGACACACTTCTGGCATTAACTCCGTTTCTGAAGGGAAACACACGGCACAGTTCTCATCCATGAAACACGTTCTGCTTTAGAGCAAGAAGCATGCTTTTGCTTTCTAGAGTCTCTAATACAGAGGGAAACGTGAGTGTGCTCAGAACAAAAAACTGTGTTTCCTACACACGGACCATATCTAGTTCAACTCTGTTTCTGAAACAGATACAAACCACAGGTCCTCTAACATCCAATGCTTTTCAGTTAAGAGCGAGAAACGTGTGAGCGTTGTGAACAATGTAGCTTCGTTTGAGCTGAAAAGTGACTGCGTTTACCTGAAACAAAGTCTTGCTTGTAGGAAGACACACGCCTGGCATTTAACTCCGTTTCTGAAGGGAAACACACTGCATAGTTCTCATCCATGAAACACACTCTGCTTTAGAGCAAGAAGCACGCTCTTGCTTTCTAGAGTCTCTAATACAGAGGGAAACGTGAGTGTGCTCAGAACAAAAGAACTGTGTTTCCTACACACACAGACCATATCTAATTCAACTCTGTTTCTGAAACTGATACAAACCACAGGTCCTCTAATATCCAATGCTTTTCAGTTAAGAGCGAGAAACGTGTGAGCTTTGTGAACAATGTAGCTTCGTTTGAGCTGAAAAGTGACGGCGTTTACCTGAAACGAAGTCTTGCTTGTAGGAAGGCACAGAGCCTGGCATTTAACTCCGTTTCTGACGGGAAACACACGGCACAGTTCTCATCCATGAAGCACAATCTGCTTTAGAGCAAGAAGCACGCTCTTGCTTTCTAGAGTCTCTAATACAGAGGGAAACGTGAGTGTACTCATAGCAAAAGAACTGTGGTTCCTACACACGGACCATATCTAGTTCAACTCTGTTTCTGAAACTGATACAAACCACAGGTCCTCTAACATCCAATGCTTTTCAGTTAAGAGCGAGAAATGTGTGAGCTTTGTGAACAATGTAGCTTCGTTTGAGCTGAAAAGTGACTGCGTTTACCTGAAACGAAGTCTTGCTTGTAGGAAGACACACGCCTGGCATTTAACTCCATTTCTGAAGGGAAACACACGGCACAGTTCTCATCCATGAAACACACACTGCTTTAGAGCAATAAGCATCCTCTTGCTTTCTAGAGTCTCTAATAAAGAGGGAAACCTGAGTGTGCTCAGAACAAAAGAACTGTGTTTCCTACACACACAGACCATATCTAGTTCAACTCTGTTTCTGAAACTGATACACACCACAGGTCCTCTAACATCCACTGCTTTTCAGTTAAGAGCGAGAAACGTGTGAGCTTCGTGAACAATGTAGCTTCATTTGAGCTGAAAAGTGACTGCGTTTACCTGAAACGAATTCTTGCTTGTAGGAAGACACACGCCTGGCATTTAACTCCGTTAATGAAGGGAACTACACAGCACAGTTCTCATCCATGAAACACACTATGCTTTAGAGCAAGAAGCACGCTCTTGCTTTCTAGATTCTCTAATACAGAGGGAAACGTGAGTGTGCGCAGAACAAAAGAACTGTGTTTCCTACACACACGGATCATATCTAGTTCAACTCTGTTTCTGAAACTGATACAAACCACAGGTCATCTAACATCCAATGCTTTTCAGTTACGAGCGAGAAACGGGTGAGCTTCGTGAACAATGTAGCTTCGTTTGACGTGAAAAGTCACTGTGTTTAACTGAAACGAAGTTTTGATTGTAGGAAGACACACTTCTGGCATTTAACTCCGTTTCTGAAGGGAAAAACACAGCACAGTCCTCATCCATGAAACACATTCTGCTTTAGAGCAAGAAGCACGCTCTTGCTTTATAGAGTCTCTAATACAGAGGGAAACGAGAGTGTGCTCACAACAAAAGAACTGTGTTTCCTACACACACAGACCATATCTAGTTCAACTCTGTTTCTGAAACAGATACAAACCACAGGTCCTCTAACATCCAATGCTTTTCAGTTAAGAGCGAGAAACGTGTGAGCGTTGTGAACAATGTAGCTTCGTTTGAGCTGAAAAGTGACTGCGTTTACCTGAAACAAAATCTTGCTTGTAGGAAGACACACGCCTGGCATTTAACTCCGTTTCTGAAGGGAAACACACTGCATAGTTCTCATCCATGAAACACACTCTGCTTTAGAGCAAAAAGCACGCTCTTGCTTTCTAGAGTCTCTAATACAGAGGGAAACGTGAGTGTGCTCAGAACAAAAGAACTGTGTTTCCTACACACACAGACCATATCTAATTCAACTCTGTTTCTGAAACGGATACAAACCACAGGTCCTCTAATATCCAATGCTTTTCAGTTAAGAGCGAGAAACGTGTGAGCTTTGTGAACAATGTAGCTTCGTTTGAGCTGAAAAGTGACGGCGTTTACCTGAAACGAAGTCTTGCTTGTAGGAAGGCACAGAGCCTGGCATTTAACTCCGTTTCTGACGCGAAACACACGGCACAGTTCTCATCCATGAAGCACAATCTGCTTTAGAGCAAGAAGCACGCTCTTGCTTTCTAGAGTCTCTAATACAGAGGGAAACGTGAGTGTACTCATAGCAAAAGAACTGTGTTTCCTACACACGGACCATATCTAGTTCAACTCTGTTTCTGAAACTGATACAAACCACAGGTCCTCTAACATCCAATGCTTTTCAGTTAAGAGCGAGAAATGTGTGAGCTTTGTGAACAATGTAGCTTCGTTTGAGCTGAAAAGTGACTGCGTTTACCTGAAACGAAGTCTTGCTTGTAGGAAGACACACGACTGGCATTTAACTCCATTTCTGAAGGGAAACACACGGCACAGTTCTCATCCATGAAACACACACTGCTTTAGAGCAATAAGCATCCTCTTGCTTTCTAGAGTCTCTAATACAGAGGGAAACCTGAGTGTGCTCAGAACAAAAGAACTGTGTTTCCTACACACACAGACCATATCTAGTTCAACTCTGTTTCTGAAACTGATACACACCACAGGTCCTCTAACATCCACTGCTTTTCAGTTAAGAGCGAGAAACGTGTGAGCTTCGTGAACAATGTAGCTTCGTTTGAGCTGAAAAGTGACTGCGTTTACCTGAAACGAATTCTTGCTTGTAGGAAGACACACGCCTGGCATTTAACTCCGTTAATGAAGGGAAACACACAGCACAGTTCTCATCCATGAAACACACTATGCTTTAGAGCAAGAAGCACGCTCTTGCTTTCTAGATTCTCTAATACAGAGGGAAACGTGAGTGTGCGCAGAACAAAAGAACTGTGTTTCCTACACACACGGATCATATCTAGTTCAACTCTGTTTCTGAAACTGATACAAACCACAGGTCATCTAACATCCAATGCTTTTCAGTTACGAGCGAGAAACGGGTGAGCTTCGTGAACAATGTAGCTTCGTTTGACGTGAAAAGTCACTGTGTTTAACTGAAACGAAGTTTTGATTGTAGGAAGACACACTTCTGGCATTTAACTCCGTTTCTGAAGGGAAAAACACAGCACAGTCCTCATCCATGAAACACATTCTGCTTTAGAGCAAGAAGCACGCTCTTGCTTTATAGAGTCTCTAATACAGAGGGAAACGAGAGTGTGCTCACAACAAAAGAACTGTGTTTCCTACACACACAGACCATATCTAGTTCAACTCTGTTTCTGAAACTGATACAAACCACAGGTCCTCTAACATCCAATGCTTTTCAGTTAAGAGCGAGAAACGTGTGAGCTTCGTGAACAATGTAGCTTCGTTTGAGCTGAAAAGTGACTGCGTTTACCTGTAACAAAGTCTTGCTTGTAGGAAGACACACGCCTGGCATTTAACTCCGTTTCTGAAGGGAAACACACTGCATAGTTCTCATCCATGAAACACACTCTGCTTTAGAGCAAGAAGCATGCTCTTGCTTTCTAGAGTCTCTAATACAGAGGGAAACGTGAGTGTGCTCAGAACAAAAGAACTGTGTTTCCTACACACACAGACCATATCTAGTTCAACTCTGTTTCTGAAACTGATACAAATCACAGGTCCTCTAACATCCAATGCTTTTCAGTTAAGAGCGAGAAACGTGTGAGCTTCGTGAACAATGTAGCTTCCTTTGAGCTGAAAAGTGACTGCGTTTACCAGAAACGAAGTCTTGCTTGTAGGAAGACACTCTTCTGGCATTAACTCCGTTTCTGAAGGGAAACACACGGCACAGTTCTCATCTATGAAACACGTTCTGCTTTAGAGCAAGAAGCACGCTATTGCTTTATAGAGTCTCTAATACAGAGGGAAACGTGAGTGTGCTCAGAACAAAAGAACTGTGTTTCCTACACACACAGACCATATCTAGTTCAACTCTGTTTCTGAAACTGATACAAATCACAGGTCCTCTAACATCCAATGCTTTTCAGTTAAGAGCAAGAAACGTGTGAGCTTCGTGAACAATGTAGCTTCGTTTGAGCTGAAAAGTGACTGCGTTTACCAGAAACGAAGTCTTGCTTGTAGGAAGACACTCTTCTGGCATTAACTCCGTTTCTGAAGGGAAACACACGGCACAGTTCTCATCTATGAAACACGTTCTGCTTTAGAGCAAGAAGCATGCTTTTGCTTTCTAGAGTCTCTAATACAGAGGGAAATGTGAGTGTGCTCAGAACAAAAGAACTGTGTTTCCTACACACGGACCATATCTGTTCAACTCTGTTTCTGAAACTGATACAAACCACAGGTCCTCTAACATCCAATTCTTTTCAGTTAAGAGCGAGAAACGTGTGAGCTTTGTGAACAATGTAGCTTCGTTTGAGCTGAAAAGTGACTGCGTTTAACTGAAACGAAGTTTTGCTGGTAGGAAGACACACTTCTGGCATTTAACTCCATTTCTGAAGGGAAACACATGGCAGAGTTCTCATCCATGAAACACAATCTGCTTTAGAGCAAGAAGCACGCTCTTGCTTTCTAGAGTCTCTAATACAGAGGGAAACATGAGTGTGCTCAGAACAAAAAACTGTGTTTCCTACACACGGTCCATATCTAGTTCAACTCTGTTTCTGAAACTCATACAAACCACAGGTCCTCTAATATCCAATGCTTTTCAGTTATGAGGGAGAAACGTGTGAGCTTTGTGAACAATGTAGCTTCGTTTGAGCTGAAAAGTGACTGTGTTTACCTGAAACAAAGTCTTGCTTGTAGGAAGACACACGCCTGCCATTTAACTCCGTTTCTGAAGGGAAACACACTGCACAGTTCTCATCCATGAAGCACAATCTGCTTTAGAGCAAGAAGCACGCTCTTGCTTTCTAGAGTCTCTAATACAGAGGGAAACGTGAGTGTGCTCATAGCAAAAGAACTGTGTTTCCTACACACGGACCATATCTAGTTCAACTCTGTTTCTGAAACTGATACAAACCATAGGTCTTCTAACATCCAATGCTTTTCAGTTAAGAGCGAGAAACACGTGGGCTTTGTTAAAAAAGTAGTTTCATTTGATGTGAAAAGTGACTGCGTTTACATGAAACGAAGTCTTGCTTGAAGATAGACACAGAGCCTGGCATTTAACTCCGTTAATGAAGGGAAACACATGGCACAGTTCTCATCCATGAAACACACACTGCTTTAGAGCAAGAAGCACGCTCTTGCTTTCTAGAGTCTCTAATACAGAGGGAAATGTGAGTGTGCTCAGAACAAAAGAACTGTGTTTCCTACACACACAGACCATATCTAGTTCAACTCTGTTTCTGAAACTGATACAAACCCCAGGTACTCTAACATCCACTGCTTTTCAGTTTAGAGTGAGAAACGTGTGAGCTTCGTGAACAATGTAGCTTCGTTTGAGCTGAAAAGTGACTGCGTTTACCTGAACCGAAGTCTTGCTTGTAGGAAGACACACTTCTGGCATTAACTCCGTTTCTGAAGGGAAACACACGGCACAGTTCTCATCCATGAAACACATTCTGCTTTAGAGCAAGAAGCACGCTCTTGTTTCTAGAGTCTCTAATACAGAGGGAAATGTGAGTGTGCTCATAGCAAAAGAACTGTGTTTCCTACACACGGACCATATCTAGTTCAACTCTGTTTCTAAAACTGATACAAACCACAGGTCTTCTGACATCCAATTCTTTTCAGTTAAGAGCGAGAAACCTGTGAGCTTTCTGAACAATGTAGCTTCGTTTGAGCTGAAAAGTGACTGCGTTTACCTGAAACGATGTCTTGCTTGAAGGAAGAAACAGAGCCTGGCATTTAACTACGTTTCTGAAGGGAAACACACGGCACAGTTCTCATCCATGAAACACACTCTGCTTTAGAGCAAGAAGCATGCTCTTGCTTTCTAGAGTCTCTAATACAGAGGGAAACGTGAGTGTGCTCAGAACAAAAGAACTGTGTTTCCTACACACACAGACCATATCTAGTTCAACTCTGTTTCTGAAACTGATACAAATCACAGGTCCTCTAACATCCAATGCTTTTCAGTTAAGAGCGAGAAACGTGTGAGCTTCGTGAACAATGTAGCTTCGTTTGAGCTGAAAAGTGACTGCGTTTTCCAGAAACGAAGTCTTGCTTGTAGGAAGACACTCTTCTGGCATTAACTCCGTTTCTGAAGGGAAACACACGGCACAGTTCTCATCTATGAAACACGTTCTGCTTTAGAGCAAGAAGCATGCTTTTGCTTTCTAGAGTCTCTAATACAGAGGGAAATGTGAGTGTGCTCAGAACAAAAGAACTGTGTTTCCTACACACGGACCATATCTGTTCAACTCTGTTTCTGAAACTGATACAAACCACAGGTCCTCTAACATCCAATTCTTTTCAGTTAAGAGCGAGAAACGTGTGAGCTTTGTGAACAATGTAGCTTCGTTTGAGCTGAAAAGTGACTGCGTTTAACTGAAACGAAGTTTTGCTGGTAGGAAGACACACTTCTGGCATTTAACTCTGTTTCTGAAGGGAAACACACAGCACAGTTCTCATCCATGAAACACACTATGCTTTAGAGCAAGAAGCACGCTATTGCTTTCTAGATTCTCTAATACAGAGGGAAACGTGAGTGTGCGCAGAACAAAAGAACTGTGTTTCCTACACACACGGACCATATCTAGTTCAACTCTGTTTCTGAAACTGATACAAAACACAGGTCATCTAACATCCAATGCTTTTCAGTTATGAGCGAGAAACGGGTGAGCTTCGTGAACAATGTAGCTTCGTTTGACGTGAAAAGTCACTGTGTTTAACAGAAACGAAGTTTTGCTTGTAGGAAGACACACTTCTGCCATTTAACTCCGTTTCTGAAGGGAAACACATGGCAGAGTTCTCATCCATGAAACACACACTGCTTTAGAGCAAGAAGCACGCTCTTGCTTTCTAGAGTCTCTAATACAGAGGGAAACGTGAGTGTGCTAGGAACAAAAAACTGTGTTTCCTACACACGGAGCATATCTAGTTCAACTCTGTTTCTGAAACTGATACAAACCACAGGTCCTCTAACATCCAATGCTTTTCAGTTATGAGGGAGAAACGTGTGAGCTTTGTGAACAATGTAGCTTCGTTTGAGCTGAAAAGTGACTGCGTTTACCTGAAACAAAGTCTTGCTTGTAGGAAGACACACGCCTGCCATTTAACTCCGTTTCTGAAGGGAAACACACGGCACAGTTCTCATCTATGAAACACGTTCTGCTTTAGAGCAAGAAGCATGCTTTTGCTTTCTAGAGTCTCTAATACAGAGGGAAACGTGAGTGTGCTCATAGCAAAAGATCTGTGTTTCCTACACACGGACCATATCTAGTTCAACTCTGTTTCTAAAACTGATACAAACCACAGGTCTTCTAACATCCAATTCTTTTCAGTTAAGAGCGAGAAACGTGTGAGCTTTGTGAACAATGTAGCTTCGTTTGAGCTGAAAAGTGACTGCGTTTACCTGAAACGATGTCTTGCTTGAAGGAAGAAACAGAGCCTGGCATTTAACTACGTTTCTGAAGGGAAACACACGGCACAGTTCTCATCCATGAAACACACTCTGCTTTAGAGCAAGAAGCACGCTCTTGCTTTCTAGAGTCTCTAATACAGAGGGAAACGTGAGTGTGCTCATAGCAAAAGAACTGTGTTTCCTACACACGGACCATATCTAGTTCAACTCTGTTTCTGAAACTGATACAAACCACAGGTCCTCTAACATCCAATGCTTTTCAATTAAGAGTGAGAAACATGTGGGCTTCGTGAAAAATGTAGCTTCGTTTGATGTGAAAAATGACTGCGTTTACCTGAAACGAAGTCTTGCTTGAAGATAGACACAGAGCCTGGCATTTAACTCCGTTTCTGAAGGGAAACACACGGCACAGTTCTCATCCATGAAACACACACTGCTTTAGAGCAAGAAGCACGCTCTTGCTTTCTAGAGTCTCTAATACAGAGGGAAATGTGAGTGTGCGCAGAACAAAAGAACTGTGTTTCCTACACACACGGACCATATCTAGTTCAACTCTGTTTCTGAAACTGATACAAACCACAGGTCATCTAACATCCAATGCTTTTCAGTTAAGAGCGAGAAACGGGTGAGCTTCGTGAACAATGTAGCTTCCTTTGACGTGAAAAGTCACTGTGTTTAACTGAAATGAAGTTTTGCTTGTAGGAATACACACTTCTGGCATTTAACTCCGTTTCTGAAGGGAAACACACGGCACAGTCCTCATCCATGAAACACATTCTGCTTTAGAGCAAGAAGCACGCTCTTGCTTTATAGAGTCTCTAATACAGAGGGAAACGTGAGTGTGCTCAGAACAAAAGAACTGTGTTTCCTACACACAGAGACCATATCTAGTTCAACTCTGTTTCTAAAACTGATACAAACCACAGGTCCTCTAACATCCAATGCTTTTCAGTTATGAGGGAGAAACGTGTGAGCTTTGTGAACAATGTAGCTTCGTTTGAGCTGAAAAGTGACCGCGTTTACCTGAAACAAAGTCTTGCTTGTAGGAAGACACACGCCTGCCATTTAACTCTGTTTCTGAAGGGAAACACACTGCACAGTTCTCATCCATGAAGCACAATCTGCTTTAGAGCAAGAAGCACGCTCTTGCTTTCTAGAGTCTCTAATACAGAGGGAAACGTGAGTGTGCTCATAGCAAAAGAACTGTGTTTCCTACACACGGACCATATCTAGTTCAACTCTGTTTCTGGAACTGATACAAACCACAGGTCCTCTAACATCCAATGCTTTTCAATTAAGAGCGAGATACATGTGGGCTTCGTGAAAAATGTAGCTTCGTTTGATGTGAAAAGTGACTGCGTTTACCTGAAACGAAGTCTTGCTTGAAGATAGACACAGAGCCTGGCATTTAACTCCGTTTCTGAAGGGAAACACACGGTACAGTTCTCATCCATGAAACACACACTGCTTTAGAGCAAGAAGCACGCCTTGCTTTCTAGAGTCTCTAATACAGAGGGAAACGTGAGTGTGCTCAGAACAAAAGAACTGTGTTTCCTACACACACAGACCATATCTAGTTCAACTATGTTTCTGAAACTGATACACACCACAGGTCCTCTAACATCCACTGCTTTTCAGTTAAGAGTGAGAAACGTGTGAGCTTCGTGAACAATTTAGCTTCGTTTGAGCTGAAAAGTGACTGCGTTTACCTGAAACGAAGTCTTGCGTGTAGGAAGACACACGCCTGGCATTTAACTCCGTTAATGAAGGGAAACACACAGCACAGTTCTCATCCATGAAACACACTATGCTTTAGAGCA
Organism: Onychomys leucogaster; assembly: GCA_949786385.1. Classification (NCBI taxonomy): domain Eukaryota; kingdom Metazoa; phylum Chordata; class Mammalia; order Rodentia; family Cricetidae; genus Onychomys; species Onychomys leucogaster. The sequence goes on from CATKUP010000690.1 coordinate 87,764, forward strand.
AGAAGCACGCTATTGCTTTCTAGATTCTCTAATACAGAGGGAAACGTGAGTGTGCGCAGAACAAAAGAACTGTGTTTCCTACACACACAGACCATATCTAGTTCAACTCTGTTTCTGAAACTGATATAAATCACAGGTCCTCTAACATCCAATGCTTTTCAGTTAAGAGCGAGAAACGTGTGAGCTTCGTGAACAATGTAGCTTCGTTTGACGTGAAAAGTCACTGTGTTTAACAGAAACGAAGTTTTGCTTGTAGGAAGACACACTTCTGGCATTTAACTCCGTTTCTGAAGGGAAACACATGGCAGAGTTCTCATCCATGAAACACACTATGCTTTAGGGCAAGAAGCACGCTCTTGCTTTCTAGAGTCTCTAATACAGAGGGAAACGTGAGTGTGCTCAGAACAAAAAACTGTGTTTCCTACACACGGACCATATCTAGTTCAACTCTGTTTCTGAAACTGATACAAACCACAGGTCCTCTAACATCCAATGCTTTTCAGTTATGAGGGAGAAACGTGTGAGCTTTGTGAACAATGTAGCTTCGTTTGAGCTGAAATTGACTGTGTTTACCTGAAACAAAGTCTTGCTTGTAGGAACACACACGCCTGGCATTTAACTCCGTTTCTGAAGGGAAACACACTGCATAGTTCTCATCCATGAAACACACTCTGCTTTAGAGCAAGAAGCACGCTCTTGCTTTCTAGAGTCTCTAATACAGAGGGAAACCTGAGTGTGCTCAGAACAAAAGAACTGTGTTTCCAACACACACAGACCATATCTAATTAAACTCTGTTTCTGAAACTGATACAAACCACAGGTCCTCTAATATCCAATGCTTTTCAGTTAAGAGCGAGAAACGTGTGAGTTTTGTGAACAATGTAGCTTCGTTTGAGATGAAAAGTGACGGCGTTTACCTAAAACGAAGTCTTGCTTGTAGGAAGGCACAGAGCCTGGCATTTAACTCCGTTTCTGAAGGGAAACACACGGCACAGTTCTCATCCATGAAGCACAATCTGCTTTAGAGCAAGAAGCACGCTCTTGCTTTCTAGAGTCTCTAATACAGAGGGAAACGTGAGTGTGCTCATAGCAAAAGAACTGTGTTTCCTACACACGGACGATATCTTGTTCAACTCTGTTTCTGAAACTGATACAAACCACAGGTCCTCTAAATTCCAATGCTTTTCAGTTAAGAGCGAGAAACGTGTGAGCTTTTTGAACAATGTAATTTCGTTTGAGCTGAAAAGTGACTGCGTTTACCTGAAACGAAGTCTTGCTTGTAGGAAGACACACGCCTGGCATTTAACTCCATTTCTGAAGGGAAAGACACGGCACAGTTCTCATCCATGAAACACACACTGCTTTAGAGCAAGAAGCACGCTCTTGCTTTCTAGAGTCTCTAATACAGAGGGAAACGTGAGTGTGCTCATAATAAAAGAACTGTGTTTCCTACACACACAGACCATATCTAGTTCAACTCTGTTTCTGAAACTGATACACACCACAGGTCCTCTAACATCCACTGCTTTTCAGTTAAGAGCGAGAAACGTGTGAGCTTCGTGAACAATGTAGCTTCGTTTGAGCTGAAAAGTGACTGCGTTTACCTGAAACGAAGTCTTGCTTGTAGGAAGACACACGCCTGGCATTTAACTCCGTTAATGAAGGGAAACACACAGCACAGTTCTCATCCATGAAACACACTATGCTTTAGAGCAAGAAGCACGCTCTTGCTTTCTAGAGTCTCTAATACAGAGGGAAACGTGAGTGTGCTCAGAACAAAAGAACTGTATTTCCTACACACACAGACCATATCTAATTCAACTCTGTTTCTGAAACTGATACAAACCACAGGTCCTCTAATATCCAATGCTTTTCAGTTAAGAGCGAGAAACGAGTGAGCTTTGTGAACCATGTAGCTTCCTTTGAGCTGTAAAGTGACTGCGTTTACCTGAAACGAAGTCTTGCTTGTAGGAAGACACACGCCTGGCATTTAACTCCGTTAATGAAGGGAAACACACAGCTCAGTTCTCATCCATGAAACACACTATGCTTTAGAGCAAGAAGCACGCTATTGCTTTCTAGATTCTCTAATACAGAGGGAAACATGCGTGTGCCCAGAACAAAAGAACTGTGTTTCCTACACACACGGACCATATCTAGTTCAACTCTGTTTCTGAAACTGATACAAACCACAGGTCATCTAACATCCAATGCTTTTCAGTTAAGAGCGAGAAACG